>VYXF01007716.1:2275-93330 GCA_013397295.1 Polioptila caerulea
AAAAAAAAAAAAAAGCCCCAGACTGTCAATTCAGTGAGTAATTTATTAGTGCCTGCTCACACTTCCAAGCCGTTATGTGGAAATCCAGGAAAGGCAGAACTTCCTCAAGCACTCACTTGTTTAACAGGAGATGGAAAAGGGGCTGATGGGGCCTCCCTGCTCTGGGGCAGCTTCTCCTCAGGGCATGGATGGGGGTGCCTGGGGATTTCTGGCGCTGCCCAGGTACCACGGCATCTCTCCCAACCTGCTCGTCCTCCCTTCGGCTCCCTGGGGATGTCCCAGGGCGCGGGATCGTGTCCTGGACACAGGCAGGACGAGCCCCGGGGTTCGCTGAGGAGGAAAAAGATGCGAGAAAAAGAGGCAGGAAAAGAAATGCCCAAAGCGGAGCAGGGGAGGAAAGCCTGTGGTGCCCTAAGGTGGGGCTGAGCAGCGCCCGCAGGTGCCTGGGCCCGCAGGTGACGCTGCCAGGAGCCTGTGCCAGGGAATCGCTGTGCCAGGGAATCGCTGTGCCAGGGAATCGCTGTGCCAGGGAATCGCTGTGCCAGGGAATCGCTGCTCCGGGCCCCGCGGAGGGCGGGGGGGGACGCCGGGGTCAGGGATTCTGTTTTGGGGCAGGGTCCCCAGAATGAGCCCTCGGGAGCCGCTGACAGCTCATTTCTGAAAGGCGCTGGAAGATGCAGAGAGGCAAAACTTCAGGGAAGAGCAAGACGCCAGATTTGGAGAGATCCCCTCCTCCTGCCCCGAGCCTCACCCAGCAGCTCCCTGAGCACCGCCCCAGCAGCCGAGCCCCCTCCTCTGCGGAGGCAGACAGCGGCACCATCCCCTCCATCCTGCGGCTGGAGCTGGAAAGCATCTCCGGGGATGTTGGCTGGTGAGCTGCCAGCCAGCCCGTCAGCACAGAAACCAGATCCCCTTCCCTCCAGCTAATTCCGCCCCTGGTTCCGGGCAAAAGCAGCCGGGGAGAGGCTCTGTGTGACGAACGCGCTCCCAGCTCCACCCCGGCTCCTCCGCTGGGAGCAAGGGGTATTTACTGCTGGGGCCTGGGAGGGCTCCTGTGTCCCCCTGCCCACTGCAAAGTGGCCTTGGGAGAGAGCGGCGGGGGCCAGGGGGACCCAGTTCCAGCACAGGCTCAGCTCTCAGGTTCCATCCACACGCCTAATTAAAATTTCAGAGTGCTAACTGCTCGGGATCCAACACAAATAGCGGCAGAAGCCAGAGGGAAAGCAGGGAAAGGATGGAGGGGGGTCGAGGGCAGAAAGGAGGGAGAAAGCTAAAACAAATAAATTAATTAAACAAATAAACAGGGAGAGAAATAACAAAGGGAAAGTAAACTAAAAGCAGCAGCAGCCCTGGCCGCCAGAGCACTCATTAGCTGCGGGAGAGGAGGGAAGTGTCTCGCTGTCTGAGGCTGTCATCCTTCATCCTGACGAGCACTTAGGGAGTCGCGCCCCCTTTCAGCATCGCCGTACAGGCAATCAGCCCCTCGCATCGGTCACCGCCGCCGCGCCACATCCCCGCCTCGCCGCAGGCACGCTCGCAGAGAGGGACATTATATCCCTGCAAGCCGGCGTGGGGGAGGCCGCTGCCCCCGCTGCCCGCAGCTCACGCCAGGGTGGGCAGCGAGGAGCCCGCAGCGAAGGCAGGAGCAGCCGAGCCGCAACCCCGCCCGGTGCCCGCAGCCCCGGGGACGATGGGGAGCGGCGCATCCTTCGTGCTCATGCCGAGCTGTCAGCAAACACTGAGTGCAGCTGGGTTTAAAGGGAAAAAATCCAGTGCCACCTGCCAAGGAGGAGCCCGGGCGCGGTTCGTGGCGAGGGCAAGGCCCGCGGGTGGCTGTGAGTGGGATCGCAGGGGATGCGCGGAGCCGGGCGGGGAGCGGGGCACCGCCGGTGCCTCTGCCCAGCTCCCCTTGGGCGCTGGGACCATCTGAGCACGGCTAATGCTGAGGGAGGCTGGGCTGGAGCCTCGGAGCCACGGCCCTGGCCGGGGCCGTGCTCTCCGCCTCTGCCCTGGCAGCGCTGGCAGCGGCGCATCCCAGCCGGGAAATGGGAACAGCCGCGGGCTCGGGGTGCTCGTGGCGAGAGGAGGGGGACACGGCAGTCCTGGGCTTGTTCCTCTCAGGCTCACCGTGGCACACAGCCGGCAGTGTCGCGGTTCCCTCTCCACGAAGCCGCAGGTCGGAACACGCCGGAACACCTCTGGATTTCCTCTGCAAACACGGCTTGTTCTGCTGGACTGTTTGCTCCTCGTCAACACAGGGGAAATTTGTCCGGGTGCTCCAACACCTCGAGAGCAAACAGTGTGTGGTTATTTAAGCAAAAAAAAGCAAACACTTCTTCAGCCGAAACGTGGAGTTAAAAAAGATAAGGGAAGGAAGGGATGTGCCTGTACCCTGAGAGGATGCAGAGCATCAGGATCACTCTGGCAGGGACACTCGGCTCCACGCTGGGGGAGATGAGGCAAGGAACAGCACACAAGTCTGGCTGGCTTTGACACAGTCGTGCCCCTTTTTGGGAGCCTCTGCTTCTGTCCATGCCCTGCATGGGGTGTCACAGCCTCTGGGCAGGGCCACCCCAAGGCACCAGAGCTTTGGAGCCACTGCTGCTACAGCTCAAACCTTTAATTTTTATTCATTTCTTTCTCTACTTGCACTAAAAAGAAACTGAACCTCTGTTTCTGTTTCTTCTGATTCCATAAAGGAATATCAGTAACACTGCGAGTTCAATTTATTCTTTTCTATGCATTCATTAAATTCCAGGTTGTTACTGTGCTATTTAATGGAATTGATGGTGTAATTAAGCTATAGGCAGACATTAACCACCAGAACAGTCAGGGAGGTTTAGGATCCTTTACTGCTCTGTTCCCGGTGTTATATGGCTCCTGGTTTCATAACGATGACTCCAGCCAGTTATATCCAAATATCCCCCGGCCTCCTGAGGACGAGTCCAGACTCACCCCAGCGAGCCTCAGCTCCGGGTTTCATAACGTGGGAATGATGATCTCAGCCCGCTGCCGGGGGCTGGAGCAAGGGGAGCAGCCTGGGACACTTTGCAAACCCCTCTGAGGCTCACCAGAGGGGTGATGCGCTGCCCTCAGAGGCATCAGCTGCACAGACATGAGCAGCTCCCACACGTGTGCGAGTGCCTGACCCCATTTTCACTCCTATTCAGGGAAGTGGATCCAGTTTGACGCGGCTGACGGTCCCACCCAGCACTCTGTGTTGTGCCAAAATCCTCTTTTCTCCTCCACAATCAAATCTGCTCTGGTCCCTTCCCTCCTCATCTAGGGAAGCACAAACCACAGACACGGAGCGCTCACACAGACCCCCACACCGGGACAAAGGCAGCACCCAGAGGCTCAGAACCTCCCCAGCATTGGGTGCCTCCCTCCTGCTGGGCTCTGGGCACCCCCCGAGCTCCTCCAGCACCTTCGGCTCCCACGAGGCACGGTGCAAACCCCCCCAGCAGATAAATCCTGCCCGCGGGAATTCGCCCGCACCAGGAGAAGCGGGACTGGGCTCTGTCAGCCAGGGGGGAGATGTCCGGCTCTGGGAGAGGCTGGAGCAGAGGGAAGCTGGTGAGCGGCACCCACCCTCCACAGGGACAGCCGCAGCTCTTCCCTGCTCCCTGCCTGAGGCTGAAGCTCGCAGAGGCTTTGGGGATGGAGGTGAGGCCATCATAACAACTGCCATTGCCTTCAGAGATCCCTTCCCGAGCCTTATCTGCCCGGAGATATCAGCATCTGATCACACCGTAATTACCAGGCCAGGTTTGCACTAATTGGCTCTCTGGAGTAAAGTTACCTCCGATCTGCGTGTCCTGGGTGCTCAGCAGGCAGCGATTTACAGCCCGACAGGTTCGCTGGGATGTTCTAACAGGGATTAGCCGCAGCCACCAGCCAGGGAGCCAGGGACCCCTGCCAGGCACTCGTCTGCAGGCTTTAGGGAAAAGACGTGGCTTTTTAGGGAAAAACTATGTCTGGGGGCTCTGCCAGCAGCTGTGCACAGCCCGGCTGCCCCTTCAGGTCGCTGTGGTCTGGCTGTGGGTGACGTTTGGTTTGCACAGTGGCACGGCACCAGAACGGGGTGGCTTTTCCGAGGGGATGGATCCACAGCAGGGGTGGGTGTGCTGTGGGAAAGGACGGCTCCCATGCCTGCCTGCAGCACGAGGAGGGCTGGAGGGGGTTCTGGGGACCTCACCCCTGAGGGAAAAGGGTCTTCAGCCTTGGAGGCTCTTCGCCCTCCCTTGGCGGCCGGTTCTGTGCTGCTCCTGCAGCCATCCAGCAGATCTTACCCACACCGAGCTCAGCTGGTTCCTTCTGGTCCTCCCTGATGTCCTTGGAGAGGCCAAATGCCATCTTTCCATGTATTTTCTCCTTGTTTTCCTTCTGTAACACCATATATTTTGGAGGGCAGGTATCTCAAAGGCACCCCAACTCGAAACCCACTGGTTAAACATGGGAAACGAGGCTTTTGTTTTACTGCAGCTTCAGCTGAAAAAAAAAGGAGACTAGGAAAAATCATGCAGAGCAGCCAAGTTAGGGTTTTTTTCACTATTATTTTTAACATCAGTTTTCTTTCCTGAAAACATCTCAGAAAATCTCCGAATCATCACCTGGGCGATGGGAGTTGGTAACACGGAGAGGGGGCCCTTCTCCAGGGCAGGATTTTTAATAACTTCCTCACCACGGGAAGCTGTTAGAGAATCTCAGCTGGAAGGTTTTTTTCACCCAGCTGGATCTTGCAGTCTTCTTACATCATTAACTCAGTGAGATAATTTCTGAAGAGGGGTTTGTTAGGAGCTGGTTTGATTTCCTTCCTGATAAACCTTCCAGGTAAATCTTGGTGCGCTTTTTTTGGTTGTTGTTTTCCAAGGGAGAACAAAGTCTCTGATGTGACAATCACTGTGTCCAGCACGCTTGTCCCAGGGCGGGGAACGCAGATGACAAATTCTGTGGCTCCTTTGGGGCAGCAAGGGCAGCAGGGTGCTGGCTGCCCTGCTGATGCTGCTCCCGGAACGCTGGAGTGTTCCCGGCGGGATGCGGTGCCAGCCGAGGCCCCCGCGCTGGGGCAGCAGCAGCAGCTCCCGGAGCCTCCCGGAGCCGTGTCCTGCTCCTCAGCTCACGCTTCAATTGGCAGGTTGGAGGCTGAGAAGAAATGTTTCTTTCACAGCACATTACCAGCAATCACAGTCTTTCTTTCTTCTTTATATCTAAAGAAATCCTCGCTATTGCCAGGGCCAGGGGTCAACGCTTTCCTTTCTGCTGCTCTCACTGCCACACGTCTGCTCGGCTTCTCCTCTTCCAGAGCTCTGAAGTTTGTAACAGGTTGGGGATTTTTTCCTTATCTTCAGCTGAGCACTTGGGATTCGATTTTTTTTCTTTATACTTCCTTTCAAGAGCCCTACAAACAAGACTCCAGACTCTGGGACCATTTGGGCACCCATCCATCTCCTGAACCCTGTGAGTCTGGCCAGGTTCTGCTCTACCAGAAGTGACACAAGGTCATATTTTAAGTCCACAGCAAATTATTACTGGAAAATGACCCTGCAGCCATGAGTTTCCCAGGTAATCCAAATGCTGCTCTTGCATTGCTTTTAAATGAGTTGCCTTTTAATTCTATCAAGCTCTCGCTTGATCTCACAGCACAGGGAAGGATAAATATTGCTCCTACTCCAGGAAACAAAGTGGCTTTGGCTGGAAAAATATGCCTTGGGGAAAAATTGGTCTGGCCCGGCTGTTATGGATGACACAGGTGGGGAGGGAAGGGGAAGCCTCTGCCAAGGGCTGCTCCCCTGCACGCCAGGGCCTCTCCCCGGGACTCAGCCCCGGCTGAGGGATGGCTTAGGAGGGACAGGGGGAGCCGATCTCCGTGAAACCCAAACCGTTTGTCACCGTGCAAGGAGCAGTGACAAGGAGGACAATTAGTGCGAGCCGGAGGTGATGTTTATGATGTGGAGCCGTGCCCATTAGCCGAGTGTTTATCACTGGGTGTTTGCCCATCCCTGAAGGGCAATGAGGGAGTTTGGTGGGGTCAGGGAAAGGCCTTGCCATCCTTCTCCAGAGCCTCAGCTTCCATTAAAAAGATCATAAAAGTAGAATAATAAAGCAGTTCTCTGCTGTCACTTGTGGCAAAGCCATCCTGAGGCAGCTGTGCCACCTGGGTTTGCAGAGAGCTTGGACCAGGATTCCCCAGATGAGGAGAGCCAGAGCCTGGGTGGGCAGGGGATGCCCCATTTGTGGGTGGAGGGGTCAGTCTCTGCATTCTGCAGCTGTAGCCACCAAAGAGCCATCGCACTGTCACTGCTTTAAACGCTCTGGCAGCACGGGGCACAGGAGGGGTTTCATTTCTTTAAGTGCAGCCTCATTTGGCAGATTCGGCTCAGAAAATGGGATTTTTCCAAAGTAGAACAAAAGCATGGGGTCACAAGGAAGAACTGTGAGAGCACACGGCACTCCCTTCCTCCCCAGAGACCGACCGCTGGCCCTGCCGCTCCCTCAGCCCTTCCCTTCGAGCAGCAGGACCTGCTCACATTCGGCAAAAACCCTCATCCTGCTCCGCCTGGATTTCCCGAGGCGGAGACCTGGGCTTCCCAGAGACGTGTCCCATTTTCTGCTTTCTGCTCCGGCAGCGCCGGGGAGCCCGCGGAGAGGAGGCGCCGGGCTCCTGCTTGTACCTGTGGGTGGGTGTGGGAGCCTTTGATCAGCCGGGACTGCGGAGCATTCCGAGCTCCCAAACTGCAGCGGCTGCTCTGGCTGCAGAAGTGGGTCATGCACGGCGCTGTGCCTGCACGGGCGCTTCGGTGCGCAGGGAAAGGGGCAGCCCGGGACGGAGGATGGAGAGAGCGGCTGGGGCATGGCTTGTGTGGGGCAGGGACAACTTCAGGTCCTGGGAGCTTGGCTGGGTGTGCTGGCAGGGCTGCCCGGGGTCTAGAGGCTCTCTGGAAGCAGAGGATTGCTGTTTTCAGAGATAAGGAGGAGATGAGGGAGATGCAGGCACAGCCAGGCTTTTCTGTGCCCGGCTCTCAGCTGCCTCCTCTCCCCAGCCCTGCAGTGCTGCACGACACCAGCAGCTGGGAATCCTGCATTCCCTCAGATGTGTTCTCCTGCTAATGAAATAATGTAGGAGACATCGTTCCCCGTCACTTCCAGTTACACCCCCCTGTGCCAGAGCCTGCCAGCATTTCCCCTCCTGCACCAGGGAAACAAACCTCTGCTAAAAAGAAAGGTCATTAATAATAATTACCACAAAGAAGAAAAAAAATAACCCTCTCTCTTTCTCTCTCTCTTTTAATGAGTCCTAAAAAAAATAAAAGTTTTTTAATTGAAAAGCTTTCTACTTTGGAGTCAGCTCCAGCACTTCAGAGCAGCCCAGGCAGCACCAGCAGGAGATGAAACAGAGGGATGGGTCAGACAGTGCCTGACGGGGCCTGAGGGACCGACCTCAAAGCCAGGGGCACACGGACACCACCACTGACATTCAAGGAACCACCAACAAAGCACTAATTGGATTGGAAGGAGGCGGCAGGTGGAAAGAACCAAGGGGAAAACAGCTTTGGAGCAAACATCATTAGGAAGAGAAGTTCAGGAGAGGAAGACGAGCTGGTCCTGAGCGGCACATCCAGGCAGAGGGTGGCTCTCAGAGATCCCCCAGCACTGCCTGTGCCCACAGCCAGGAGCAGCAGGCTGGGGCCTCTCCTGCTGCCCCTGCCAGGGGCTGCAGGGGGATGGTGCAGAGCCCGTCCATGGCGTGGGAGGATGCTGGTGGCTCCCTGAGCAGGGCCTGTCCCCACAGGGTCTTATGCAGAGCCTGTAATTCAATTCTGAGCAAAACTCACCGAGGGCAGGCAGTAATCTGCTCTCGTCTGGAAGGGGCCGGAGGATTTATGAACCCACCTGTCTGGTGGTGAAGTGCCCTCCTGGTAAATGCTTTGCTAAGCGTGCGTTCATCTTCCTCCCTGGCAGCAGCCGTGCAAGGACAGGCAGCGAGAGCAGGAGGGGGAGCAGGGAGGGAGGCACAGCAGGGACATCAACCTGGCTGGGTGATCACTGTCCACTCCAGGCCTGGCTACTGACCCACAGGATGACAGGAGCCCCGGGACAGTTCATTTAAGCCACTGCCCTGGTGCAGGAAGGCCAAAAGCCACGAGCCACCCGCACGCCTGCCACCAGCTCGTGTCCTGTTTCCAGCTCACAACTAACGAGCTAAAGCTTTATCAGCTGGCCAGACAGGCCCCAGTGCTGGAGAATCCACTGCCCCCATCCCCACGGGTCATGGAGAACGGCCACAGCCGTGTCACCTCTGAGCAGGGCTGGTTTCCAGCCGCACAGGTTCTGTGTAGGGGGCTGCCCCTCCTGCGGCACTCACGGCCTGGCAGCAGCCCAGCCCCGGGCAGAGAATGCTTCCACTGGGGCTTGATTGATCACCTCGCATTTGGCTACTCACCCGCTGGATTAACGAGCCCTGGGATCCAGGATGTGCCAGCGTGCTCTTCCCAGAGGCCTGGGGTGGCCTCTCTGCCCAGGGGGGACCCTGAGGGGACACTCCAGCCCCCTGTGCCCGCGGCGTCCGTGCCCCTGGCAGCCCACCCTGCTCCCTGGGTACTGTGCTGGAGCTGGGAATGGCTGCAGGACACCTTCAGACAGCCCAGTGTTCGGGAGATAGGAAGATCCAGCACAGGCTCAGCCCCAGGGCACTCGGGTGGCCCTCTCCCACCCCTTTCCACATTTCCAGCTCTTGTGCCCTTGCTCATTACAGCCTAATTACGGCACAGCCCAGACAGAGCTACCAGAAGCCCAAAGTACCCATTTCATTATCTTTATGCAGGCAAATGTTTTTCTCTGCCAACACCCCCCCGCTGCACTGGCCCTCGAAGCAGCTCCACAAATCAGGCATTATCATCATTGGGATAAATGATGTAAAGAAGAAAAGGGATACAACAGTCTGTGGCAAAGTTACCATCAGGCTCTGCCTCCCAAATTGGCTCAGAGAAATTAGCAGGAAGGAAGGAAGGATCAGACAAAATGATAAACCCGCTTACCTGCTCATTAATTTAATCTCTTCTTTTTTCCTCCCCTCTTTCAGCCTTGTGGTTGCTGTAACTGTAGTGAACAGCAAAGTCCTAGATGAAAGGGAGACGACATCTGGAAGCACAAAGATTAAAGGAGAGTTTTTAGGATTAGCCTTTGATTTTTTTTTTTATTTTTTTATTTTTTTTGTCTTTGGGTTGTGGTGATTATTGCTGCTCCTCTCTGAACAATCCTTCTGGGTGCATCTGAGGGAGCACAAGGGCTCTCCAGTGAGTTCTGGGTCTTTTTCCTAGGACACAGCAGCAAACATGCATCAGCCCCTGCTCCCTTTCCCCCCAGCACAGCTGGGAGTGTTGCCCTCGGGCAGGTGATGCAGTGGCTGGGGGTTCACAGGGATGGCAAAGCCATTCCTGAACCACTTGGATCTATGAGGGAGGATCTGGCTGGGGATGGCAGGAGGGCTCCTTCCTTCAGCACTGGAATGTTCCTTCATTCGGAACAGCTTTTTCCCGTTCAATTGGGATTTTGAGTCCAGTCTGGAAGCCCGGCCAAGCCCCAGAGGGAGGGCTGGGGGTCTGGAGGTGCGGGACCGATGCTGACTGTGGTGCCAGTGGATGCTGTGCCCCAGCAGGCACAGGCAGGGTGGGGAGGGTGACTCCCCCCACCTGCACAGGCAAAGCCAGGCACCACCAGCCGATCAGCTTTTGTTTTGCCAACATCCTTGGAGTGTTTCCAAAGCCAGCACCAGAACAAACAAACGAAGCAGCAAACCCCGGTGAATTTCCTCTCTGGAAAAGCGAACGATTTCCGTGCTAAGGAAAACAACTGCAGGCAATTGCTGGGAGCCTGGGGCAGCACCTGCCCAGCTTGACTCAGCTCAGCTTAGCTCAGCTCGGCTCGGCTCAGCTCGGCTCGGCTCAGCTCCTGTGTCCTCGTCGTTCTCCTGCTCCCCGGTGGAGCGGGAGCCGCGGCACCGGATCGATGGAGCACCGAGACACAGGGGAGGCTGTGCCGGGCTCGGAATGTGATTTATGATCTCACAGCCAGCCTCAAGTGCTGCGGTTGGGCTCTGGCTGTGCTGGCGCTCGGTGAGCAGCCTCCAATTAGGTGACCCCCCAGGTCTCCCTATTGATTTTGGGGGGAAGGTGTACTTTGCTCATTACGCCTTTGGCAGCAGCGCCAGCAGGGCTGGGGCAGGAGGCCCTGGCGGGGGAGCAGCTCTGGAGTGCAGTTCAGGGGTCTCTGGTGGCCTGGCAGGGTGGGGGCTGCACACTGGATGCTCAGCAGGCATCGCCCCCCTCTCCCAGGGCTGGGCACCGATGGGTTCCAGCCTCCCCTCACCACCTTCTCTGCTGCTCGAGGTGTCCCCAGCTGCTCAGGGCCAGACCAGGCTGTGGTGTCACCCCTGCTTCCACGACAAGTCCCCCACTTTGAGCCTGGAAGTAAAAAGTTCATTTCTCAAGCAATGCTGCCTCCCCCTCGCTCATTAAACAAAGGAGGGGGAAGAGCCTGAGAAGACACAGCTCCTAAATTAAGCAGTACAGTTTCCTAACGAATGCCCTTTATGTTTTACATAATAATATAAAGCTTTTTTCAGAGGCAAGAGCCTCCTACATCAAAGATTTCTCTCCCACTCTGAACTTTTGGGCCCTTTTCCTTGAAATTAATGTGGAAATACCTAAATAGAGTTTGAGAGCAGCTCGAGAGCACATCTGGAGCAAGGAAGGGGCCTGACCCTGCTCAGCAGGAGCCTTCCTTTGGCCGAGTGTGCTCACAGAGAGAGGAGGGATTGCTGGAGCAGCCAGGGTGACCAGAGACAGGGAGCCCTGGGTCCGTCTGAGCTGGCATCGTCCCCTGGGAGAGGTGGCTCAGGGAAGGAGGTTTCATTTCATCCTGCAATCTCCAAGCCTGTGCCTGGCTGCTTTGCACCGTGGGCTGTGCAAACACAGCAGGACAAGCTCCAGTGCTCGTATTTACCCTGCTCCCAGGCCAGCCTGGAATGCTTTGGGAGCTTAAGTCAGGATAATGCCAGAGGGCAGATGATCAAGGGCGGCCACAGCAGCCCTGCCAGCCCATCCCTGGCTGGTGTGGGTACAAAGCTTTGCTATGAAGTTTGACATTTCCCTTCGGAGGAGCACGTGCGGGGCTCAGGAGGGCTGTGACAGCTCAGGAGCAAGATCTGCCCGGTTTAGTGAAGGTGGGGGTGCTCAGTCAGAAGTTGGACCCGAGGAGTGGTCCAACTCCTCAATGATTCAGTGGCTCTGTGATCTCTCCAGCCAAGATGAAGACTCCCACTCCTTCCCCTTCCTCCTTCCCAACATGTGGCATCCTTTGGGAATGCCTGGCCAGCCCCAGCTCCTGGGGACCGCGGCCGTGCCGAGCTCCCGAGCCCACTCCGTCCCACGCCGGGATCTCCGGGCCGCGTTCCGGCCGGATGAGCTCCGCCACCGCTGCTCTCGGCTCTCCGCAAAATGCAAATTGCTGCGCTTGACCTCCCTGGGATAACGAGGGGAAACCTCCCCTAATTAGCACTGCAGTCTGTGGGTGAGAGAAACCAAATGTTGACTGTTGAGCGGCTGCACTTACTGTAAATTCCAACATATGCTGTGGAAAAACGCCGCCCAAATAAGGCTTGGGAAGCACGGGGTGTTTAAATAATAATGAACACTCAGTGCTGTTTATTGCTGAACACAACGTAATCAAGGCAAAGCTGCGGTGCTGCGTGCTCCTCCCTGCCAGGACGCTGCCAAGGGCCAGCAGAGGAGGCACGGGAATCCCCGGGACACAGAGAGGCTGCAGCAGGAATTCCAGGGGCGTGCGCAGGATTTACAGGCATTAGCGACAAGACCCGTGGTGTCTTTTGAGGGGACCCTGCGGGACGGCCACAGCAAGGACTTGCAGCTGGCGAGGGGTTTTCCACCACTTAGAGGTTTCTGCTGGTCACTTGCAGTAGTCCAAAGCATATAAAATATTTATTTGCTCCTAATTAGGTGTAATTACCACTTAACCTGGAGGAGGGATGTACCCAGCGTGCCCGGCAGCTCGATACACTCGCAGCTGAACAGCCTCCACCGCAGATAATTAAAAGAGAAGGGCTGCTGCCTGCCTGGCCTCGCCAGCTGAGTGTTTGCTTTAGTGAGGAGAACCTCGTGTGCCTGAGCTCATCCCAGGGCTGCCAGCTCCTCTCAACGGTGCCCAAAAGCCAAGCCGGCCTCATCTCACCTGCAATTTCCATGTGATTATTCCCTCCTCTTCTGGGTAATTCAGCTCCGGCTCAGGCTGTCCTTCCCTTGCCCGTTTCCTGCCTCCAAGCAGACCTGTCCACCCGGCTCCATCCCGTGGGATTGGGCTCATGGCTGCTCCTCGCTCACTCCTGGCCTCATCCCTCTGCTGCTCCTTGGAGAGCTGCGAGGACAGCCACAAGTTGTTTAGAAGATGCCCAATTTTAACATTTTTCAATCAGAATCATGTCAGGAAAAAAGAAACAGGCTCGTTCACAAGGCCACTGCTTCCCTGCTATCCCTGTGTCCTGCACAGACCGACCAGGAGTTGCTTCTCCTGTCCATCTGAGCTCTGCCCAGCTCCAAGGGGACAGCAAGGTCACCCACGCTGCTCCTTTTTCCATCCCCCCTCCTCAATGACAACAGCAAGAGCCGCCTGGGTTTCAAGGACTCGAGCGCGTTTGGGCAGAGCTGTGCACACCCCGCTCGTTCAGACCAACGCGTGTGCGCTGCACCCCCGCGGCGCCAGGGCCGGAGCAGCCTGCGGGGAGCCGGGCTCTGCCAGCTCCTGGGAGCGGCTGTGCCACCACGTTCCAGCCCTGTGCCTCTCCAGGTGCCAGCCGGCTCCCGCGGGATGTCACACGGGGCAGAGGATGCAGCCCCAGGTCCGCCTGCGCCCTCGCCCCGGGGCAGCCACCGCGGCCCTGCGGGACAAACCCAACCCGCAGCTCGCTCCAGCACCAGCTGCTGCCGGCAGGCAAAGGGGTTTCAACCTTGCTGGACCCAATAAACAGCTGTTCCTCCCCGCTCCCAGCCATCAATCACAGCTGACAGCCTTCCCCCCATGGTCAGGAGTGTGCTTTTCACCTTAATTTCTTAGAAGGGCTTTTTCACCAGTTGGAAACTCATAAATACCACTTTGCAAGCCCAGGTAGGGCTAATGATGGATGGCTGCTTCACAGATATGCCAGAGGCTGTGACCTAATTGTCACCGAAATACTTCCTGATTAACTAATAGATAAAACCCAATTAAAACTTCTGCTCTTCACAAAGTCCCTGGCACCTACTATTTCTCCCCTTCTCAAACTCTGTCTTAAATTAGATCCAGCCTAACCGGACTGCTCTGAACAGATGAGGATGCTCTGTCCACCACCTTCCCTGCAGCCATGGGGCTTTCATGGGAGTCCCAGTGGGCCTAAAGAGGGATTTGCTGGCAGTCACAGGTTTACAATCCCTCTGGACAGGTCCTTGGAACTAGAGGATAGTGACAGCAGGAAGGGCACACTTTATTTCCCCTATTTAACTGGTTTCTTCCTCCACTGAATAGAACTGCTGCATAGAAAAGCTGCTTTAGCACATTGCTTTGATGTGCAACAGGTTAATTACTGTAATAGGTTCATCCTTCTCCCCCAGTATTGAATTGTGTAGAACATCCATATCAATTGTCATGGAGTTCCTCATTTTGACTCCATTTATTCTTTAAGCAGCCCTAGCAAGAGTGTGCCTGCAGAAGGATTTGTTCCAAATCCCATGTACCAGGTGTATCCACTATTATTTGCTCTCCTGATACCCATCTCAATCCGTCTTTGGAGGGAGGGGGCTCTTGGATGCCTCGTCCTGCAACTGCCGGGCTCGGGAGCAATTCCAGGGAGCACGAGGCTCCCAAGCCCACCTGGCTCCTGGCCTGGGACGCTCTTCCAGCCGCAGAGGAAACCCAACTGCTCATCTCGTGTTCTCTGCAGCAGCCCCTCTGCCCGGGGGTAGATCCTGGTCCAGTCCAGCAGCTGGGGCAGAGCTGCATCCCCGTGTCCAGCAGCTCCTGGTTCACCCAGCACTGCCCCACAGCTGCCCTGGCACCTCTGACCCCAGCCTGGGGCCCCCACGCCCCTCCGGAGGCAGAGCAGGGAGCCGTTCCAGCACGTTGCTGAGGCCAAGACACTAAACTGTCGTATTTTCCCCAATTTCCTGCTCTTGATCCAGCTCCACAGGCAGGATCAGCTTGACCGGGCTGATCGCGGCGGTGCAACCTCGGCAGCGCCGCTCCGGCGGTGGCACCGCAGGGGGAAATCGGGGGGAAATGCCGGGGCAGGGATGCTCTGGGGCTGCGGGGCAGCGGCCGCGCATCAGCTCCGTGCGAGCCCCGGTCACCTTCCCGGCAGCGCCGCAGGAGCCGGCGGCTCCAGCCGTGCCCTTGTGCTGCTCCCGGTGCCAAATGAGCCGCGGGCTCCCGGCGGGTCCCTCCGGCTGCCAGGCACCGCTCCCCTCGCAGCCCCGCGCTCGGCCCCAGCCCGGCTCGGCGGCGCGGCCAGCGAGGCTGTTTGCTGCTTTACACAGGCTATCATGTGCTGTGCCACAGCGGGGGACCGAAAATGACTTTATAGTTATTGTTCCTCAAATTGGACACCCCCTTGGAGCTTAGATAATATGAGATGAAACAGCCTGCGGGAGGCTGCAGTCAAGTGGAACAGTGATGGAGGCTTTTTTTTCCCCTTCCCAAGAAGAAACATTCCACCTATTTACTTCTCCCGCACCCCTCCTCCTCCTCCTCCCTGCCAGCCTGTTGAGCACAGCCGCACCTGGCAGAGCCAGGAAACTGGGATAATATCCCCCAGGACCCGGGCTTCCCGGGAGGAAGGGGCATCCCGCACGCCGGGCTCGGGGAGCCGTGCCGAGGGGCTGGCGAGGGCGAGCGGGGCTGGCGCGCTCCTCGCTGCATCTGCCGGGGAAGAGGAAACGCCATCACCGGCACGGCAGAGCCGTGAGCCCCGGGGCAGCCGTGCGAGGGGTGCGGCAGGGAGACGCTGGAGGGAGGAGGCTGCGAGGGGAGAGTGCAGGGAAGAGGCAGAAATAATGAGGGATTCGGGGGAGGAGGGTGTCAGGGCTTATAGCTGTGCGCAGGGAAGGCAGCTTGTTATGGAGGAAGGCCTGGAAAGAAAGGAAGGAGCATCCAAGAGCAAAGAAGTTGACAGAAGGCTACGTGCCTCTGGCAGGGCCTGGGTGGAGACCCTCAGCCTGGAAAAGAGAGCTGGGGACAGGCAGGAGGGGACAGCAGCGTGGTGGGAAGCACTGGGAGCCTGTAAGGATCCCACGCCTCCAGGCACATGCTCTAAAATCACAGAGTGCAAGAAAGACATAAAAATATCATTCCAAGAGTGGCATTTCACAGGTTTCCCGGGAGGCTGGGCTTTGGAGGGTGATGCTCCTGCCTGGCAGGGAACAGTTCTGGGAGGCCCACATGGGCACAGACGTCTGAGCACGTCCATCACCCCCTTTCTTGCAGGGCAGGTGGAGTTTTTTGTGTTTTACAGGCACGTTGGAGGTCAGGAAGAGCCAGCAGCTGCTCCTGACTGCTCTCAGTGCTCCTGCAGCCCTGCGAGGGGAGCGGGTGGTGATGGAGGCAGCAGAGGGAGAGCTCCAGCTCTGTTTGCCTTTTCCACAGCAGATCTGATGATTTAAATTAGGTCTCGATTCTTGTTTAAATTATAGTTTACTGTTCTGCGCCCCGCTCAGAAGTGAATTACCTTAAGCAGCAGTATTAATAACACGGTTATAATTAAGCTTCATTACTGTAGGCAGTTTGCTGAAACAAATTGCTGCTTCATTATTATTATGGCACCTTTGGTAAAAAGACATTTCCCCAGAATGCGACCTTGATGCTTTATATAGCAAAAGCCAGGAGATGATAGAGATGTAAGGATGAATTAGCATCTTTTACTTTCTAGATCAAGCTCATTAAAAGGAAAGCAACTCAAGTCAAAACCAAGCAGCCTTGATGGAAATTTTAATCGGAGTGAAATGGGTAATGAATAGGTTTGAACTTTCCCTGACATTTTTATGGCCGTGCTTTATTTGTATTATGCTTCTGCTCAAACATAAATAAATAAAGCAGGGGCAGGGTCGAGGGTGGACAGGGGAGCTGCTCCTGCTGCCACCAGCGCCGTGTCCCTGCTGGAGCAGTGCTGCTGCTGGGAGGTGCAGGCTGTGACACCACTTCCCCATCCCTGCTGCCCACCGGCCAAAGAGCTCGAGTCACCCCAGAGCAAACAGGCCCTGAGCAGAGGAGGGCTGGCTCTGCCATGGCTGCAGAGCTCTCGTCACCCTGCAGCACCCAGGAGCCCCCACCAAACGCAGGGAGCCCAGGGGAGCTGCTGCAGCCACCCCCCACCATCCCTGCCACTCTCACAACCCAGAGACATCAATTCCTGCACTGTAAGCGCTCAGCAGCTGAAACAGGACATTACAGGGGGATGCAAATTGATATTTAGGGCCTAGAAAAGTAAAGGCAAAGCAGTTTTGGAGGAGATGAGATTAAGAGAGCACAGAGAGGAAAGATCAGTGTCAGTACATCAGAGGGGTGGCTGGAGGAGGGGCACCCCCTGAGCAGAAACACTCCTGAAGCACATTCAGAGCTGGGGCTGCTGCTCAGCTCAGCCAAAAGAAGAGAGGAGACAAGTTGGATTGAAAAACGGAACTTTCCTGATTGTTCCTGCACACAAAAGGAGTCCTGAGGCCCAACAGTTCTGGCTTTCCAGTCCCTGAAGGGAGACTGCAAGGAAGGGGAAGACAGGCTGACTACAAGGGTCTGGAGAGCCAGATGGGGCAGTGACTTCAAGGTGAAAGAGAGGGAGCCCATTCCTTGCCCTGCACCTTGGGGAGATGTCCACGGAGTGCTGGCTCTGCCCTGTGCCCTGCAGCTCTGGCATTCTGCATGCACCAAGGCTCCTGCACTGCCAAGGAAAACATCAAAACACCCCAAAACCTCCCCCCAAAAGCCATCATCAGTCACCCTTGGAGCCTCGGCACAGCTGCCCTGGCTGCACCTGCATCAGCTGGGGCTGGTACCCGGGTGGCAGCCGGGCAGCAGGGCTGGTGCTGGTAGCAGTGGCACGGGGAACACGCTGTGTGAGGCCTGGGGAAGGGCAGAGTCCAGCCCTAACAACCCTTCAAACCTGTCAGTGCTTCCCCCCGAGCAGCCCCCGTGAACGCCTGCTCGGTGCAATCAGACCCCGCTCTCTGAAGGTCACCGGGACCATCTCCCTGCCCGCCTTACACCGGGCATTTCCCGCCTTAAACCGGGCATTTCCCGCCTTAAACCGGACATTCCCGGGGCTCCCGGGACCTTTCAGTGGCGGGAGGAGCGCTGGCTCTGCCGAGGCTCCCAGCCCGCTCACACCCGGCCCGGCAGGAGAGGGGCAGTGCGGCACCCCAAATGTCTCAGCGCGCCTGAGGCTCCAGGAGCAGCTCCCGGAGCGCATCCCCAAGGCAGCTGGGATCCTCCTGGCCCTGTCATGTACCAGTCTGCCCAGTCCTGCAGCCACAGCGCTGTGGTTCGGGTGCCAAGCAATCCTGAACAAACAGACTTGAGCCCCCGCGGTCTCCTGGGCCATTCTCAGCAGCCCAAGCTGACAGTTCGCTGTTACATAAGAACCACCCTCTCGGCAATTGCATCCGAAATCGCTCCCCTCCCCACACGTGTGTACACACACACTCATTAAACAAATGCTGGCTATCAATTTCTCTGAGTGCTCCCTCTGATAATAGCTGTATTTATCATTTAGCATCTCTGGAAGCGGTTCAAGTTTAAAATCTATTATGGGTATTATGATATTTAATAACCATGGTTTATTTTTAAATGCAATAAAAAATAAAGATAAGGAGATGTTTTTTAAAGCCCCCTCCTGGGCTCTGAATCCGTCTCTGTCACCAGCACGCTGGGTGACCTTGGAGAGGTCGCTGATTCACTCCAAGCTGGAGCTTCTGGATTGTAAAATGGGGATAATCACAGGATCTGCTGCCCAGGGTGGTGTGAAGCCTCTTCTTAATTAATGTTCGTCGAGTGATTTCACTCCTGGGATGGAAGTGGCCTTGTGGGGGCAGCTGGACCCCTCTGAGGTGCCACAGCCAGTGCCAGGATGGATCCTGTCCCCTGGGGTGCACTGGGAGAGGGAATGAGGGAGTGCTGGCACCGGGGTGGGACAGGCCCGTGCTGCACATCCCCGTGTGCTCACTCAGCTGTGCCTGAGCACGAGAACACCAGCCCTAAATCAGCCCTAAATCACCTCCTGCGCTGGCCAGACAGAGCCTGAGCCCGCCCTGAGCGGGTGGGATGTGGAGAGGCAGCCCCTGGGTGATGGGAACAGAGCACGGGGGCTCCAAAGCAGCCCAGTGGTCCCTCCTGAGGGGCTCCTCTGCCCTCCACTACTGCTATTCTGTCTAATGAATTCGTTATTATCAGCAGTGCCCCTTTGTGCTGCCTGCCCCCGTAGAGCAGCCTCACGCCCTCCCCGCGCAGAGTGGACAAACAATGTGCACCCCGCTCAGTTAAATTCACAGCAATCTCCCCCGGAGTCAGCCTGCAAGGGACGGTGGCTGCACAGTCCTGGAGCAAATCACCGCTGCTGATGGAAGAGCCCATTCCAGTTAAGCAAATTATGAGGAGGCGGGTGATGTCCTCGGTATAATAATTCCATGTGAATTATTTATACGGAGTCTGCAATTACACTGAGCAAAACAGTGCATAAAGCACACTTAATTATCCAACCACCTGTTAGGAGCGCCAGCGCAGCCGATGGCAGCATCCCCCGTGAATTCCCCCGCGGAATCCTGCGGGAAGGGCGAGCCGGGGACCCTGCCGGGGCTCAGCCCCTCCGAGCCCCAGCCCCAGCAGCTGCAGCATCCTGGGATGCTCCTGGCATCCGGGAAACGCTCCATTGCAGGTCAATGCCGAAGGTTTCTTTTGCTGCTGGAGAGGTCCCGTTTCGTTTTTTAACGTGGCTGGTGGTTGTTTTTCTAAGCTAATGCCTAGCAGAGCTTTCAGTGAAAGGATTAGCTGCCTGTGTTAGTCCCTGGAGACTCTCACAGGGCAAACAAACTCTCCTCAGCAGGAATCCCAGGCAAGAGTCAGCCTCGGGGAAGGAAAATCCCCTCTGCTCCCGCCTGCTGCCACTTCACTCCTGGACAAAGCTTTTCTCGATGATAACTCCACTGCTCTGGCAGTCCCTGACCCAGCAGCACACGAGCTGCGGCCCCCAGAGGCTGGGCCACTCCTGAGTGGTTAATGGAAAAGAAACGAGTGCTTTTTCTTTAAAGATTTACCACGTATAAATGTATGAGAGTATTAAAGGCAACAATTAACTTTATTGGAAACTTTATATTCTCCAGCCTCATTAGAACTGCCAACAAGATCTATTATTAGTATTACTATGCAGATAATGTAATAAAAAGGGTATTTAAAGTGGATACTTTTGCGCTGAAATAAAATAGCTTTCCTCTGGTGTTCTTTCTGCCTCTCTCCCTTTTGCCCTGCGCTGCATCAGAGACCTGGACCGAGACCCAAATCCTTTTTAATCTCTTTTCCCAAACTCCCAGCCAGCTCACTGCCCCGGGAAGGAGCCAGGGAGCTGCAGTCCTGCTCCCACCCTGCCTTTACTGCTGCAATCGCTCAGTGCAGCCGCCTCTGGCCACGCTGGCGAGTGCCACCGAGCCGGGAACTGGAGGAGGAGGAAGAAGAGGAGGAGGAGGAGGAGGATGAGCAGCTGAAATTATGCTGCACAGCGACCTCACAGCACAGGTTCAGGTCTAGAAACTGTCAAGTTTCTTTAAATAGCCCCAAGTACTCATTAAAACAGCAGGGACAGAACAAAGGACTGACATGTTTTTGCCAAAGATGACCCTGATAACCCAAAAATATTGTCCGTGGGCAGCTGGAAGGGGAGTGATGGAGGTTAAGAAAGCGCTCGGCAGCGTGTGGCTTTTTTCAGCAAATCTGGGAGCTTTGGAGGGGAAAAGACACATTTCATCAGCCTATTTATTTAGTGAACCCCCTGGTTCTGTAGGGAAAGGTGTCAATAGAGAATGCCTCCTGACCAAAGTGGGTTCAGAGCCTGGTCTGGCTGCCCAGAGGGAGCGTTAACGATGCTGATTTTTTTCCTGTATTTTAAGACTCATCTCTCACCTTTCCCACATGTTGGAAAAACCCCAGGGAGCAGAGGGTGCCTGCTCAACACCCATCTGGGGACCCAAAAATCCATCAGAGCTGGCTGGAAGGGAGAGCTGCAGTGAACAACATTTCAGCTGCCATCAGTGTCCAAGGAGCCCCTGCACGGAGGGAGAGGTGCTGGGGGACCTGGACCATGGACTCCATCCTCATCAAAGAGAATCTGTTTCATTTGTGGGTTTAACTTTTCAATAACTGTTGGAGCAGAGCTGCTCTCGGCTCTCAGCCGCTCTATTCACACCCTCCTTCAGCACGAGTCCCTGGGGCAGGGGATCCAAATGTCATTTAAACAAGCTCGTTTCAGCTTCCTCTCCTGATATTTGTGCAGGGCAGGGGCAGAACAGCTCTGCCTCAGGCCCAGCTTCCACCCATCCCCGGGGTGTGCTCAGCATCCTCTGCCCCTGCAGGCAGCGAGCCCTGGGGGTGCCCTGGGGGTGCCCTGGGGGTGCCCTGGGGGTGCCCTGGGATGCCAGGACGGCAGAGCACGGGGCAGAGGGTTTGGCTGCAGGATCCAGATGAGCAGCTCAGCCCCGAGGGTCCCTCTGCCCTCCTGCCCAGTGCCAGGGCTGGATGTGGCAGCTCCTCCCAGAGCGGCTCCAGCTCCCTCCGCTTTCCATCACCTTCATTACACCCCGCAGCCTAATTAACAGAGAGGAGTCAAAGGACCTGAAAGCAATGATTGTAATAAATAATCACTTGGCCACCGTGGAGTTAATATTCCACCGGGGTCTCCTCCTGGCCTCTGGAAGGGATGGCAGGGAAATGAAGCCTTGCAGTGAGGTGTGGAGCAGCCTGGGGAGAGCAGCCCTCCTCCAGCAGCCTCCTGCCCCTTCCCAACTCACTTCCTCCCCAAAACTTGGCAGCGCTCTGGACTCGGCATCCAGGGTCTGGGATTTAGGGATGCTCCTGGAACTGTGAAGTGTTGTGAAAATCAATGTGTGCCAGCTCATCCCTTCCAAAGGGATTGTTCCAGAGGGAACAGGACTGCCACATCTTGGACTGCCACAGCTCTCTACTTCCCATGCCGGACTGCAGCTCCCAGCACAGTGGGGTCCTGTTCCCACATCCATGGAAACATCCACAGCTCAGAGAAGGAGCAGTGTACGGAGGCTGGGATCACTGCTCTGCTGAGGAGAAGTGGTCTGTGAGACTCCACCCTGCCTCCTCCTCCTCCTCCTCCTGCAAGGGAAGTGGCAGAGGACGGTCTGGACACTTCACTACATCCCTGCACATCCCTCTTTCTTGTGGAGCTGTGGCTGCTTTCCCGGGAGAACCCGCGCTCCCTGCGAGGCTCCGAGGCTGCCGTGGGACCCCGTGCCAGCCCCGAGCAATTATCCATGGAGAGCTGGGCTGTGCTGATCATTTGTTAGCTCCGCACATATCCCTCCTAATTATAAATCTCAGCTGAGATTTGCATTTTTATGAAATGCTTGCGCTGGAAATCTTTATAGAAAAACGCACATATTAATTCCATCTAATCTCGGTCATTTCGGGTTCCATGAGGAAGCGTTTGCAGGGAGCTCCAAAGCCAACAGCTCTAATTTTGCTGCTTCACCAGAGCATTCCCTCAGCTGACGTTGGACATTTATCTCCCGAGTCAGGGGCTGATGGAGCCCTGCAGAGCCTCCAGCCTGCTCCTGGGACACTTAGCCACGGCCATGCCCTTCCAGGGATGCTCAGGGCCCTGTTTGCTGCAGGTGTGGGATGGAGGTTCAGGAGCTCAGGAGCCTCCCCAGCCCCAGCAGTGTCACAGCATGAGCCACATCCCACTCCCAGTTATCTTCTGTTTAATCCATGGCAGCGCCCAGAAATGCTGAAGCCTGGTGTGTGAGGCCTCAGCATCTCGTTCAAGTGACCTTCTCCCCTCTGCTGGGGACTCCTTAAGTGGCCCTGTCCCACCTGAGGCTCAGAGACAGCAATCCATCAGCAATTTGTGTCTCCTTCCAAATGCCTTTGTCTGGAGCCAAAGGGGAAGCAGATTAACTTTTCCTCCCTGAAATATGGCTGCGGGATGCAGGGGAAGAGAGAAGGCAAATAAGCACAGCAAAGTTAAGCTTTCTGCACAGAGCTGGAGGCTTAGCGGCGCAGATTACAGCAGCAGGTGAGGAGCAGCCCTGGCCTCTGCTGTGTAGGCTGCAGAAATCCTGTTAAACCACAAAGGAGGGTTAGCCACAGCTCCCGGTCCTGGAACGGCTGAGCTGGAGGCACAGCGGGCTGAGGGATGGAGCAGGAGGAGAGCGCCTCGGGGCGAGCTCAAGGAAAGGTCAAGAGCTTTACTTCTTGCCGTTAATAATTTATGAGGTGCCCATCTTCAAAGGGAGTGGTGCCAAGGACAAAACCACATCCACGGAGGTGCCACAAACTGGGCGGGTGGCCCTGGGAGCACCGTCTCAGTGCCCTCCTTCACAGCTGCCCCAGCACCCACCCAACCTGCCTGCCAGGGCAACAGGTGCCCCTGAAGTTTCTGGCCATTAGCTGCTACTAAAAAACTAATTAGCTAATTAATATTTGATCCTTTGGACTGTGTCCTGGCGTCTGTCTGAAGGCAGTGCCATCACCACCACCGACCTTCGGGGAGGGACACTGCCTTCTCTCCGTGCCCAGGATGAACCCCTGATGATCCCAGGGGTGACACCGGTGCAGGTGTCCCCTGCACCCAGCACAGACCTCGGGGTGCAGTGGGTTTGGCACAGCACACCCTGCCCTGGCCGTGCCACAGCTGCCAGGGTGGCAGAGGATGCCATCAGACAAGAAAACTCTCACCATCCTCATCTTCCTGTCGGCAGCACATCCCCGGAGCCCAGCCCAGGCTGTTCCCTTTCCTGCACAACCGAGCGAAATGTTCACACTCCCCCAAACGAAACCACGCCGCAGAGCCCCCTCAGTTGCCCCCTGAGCCACACGGGGCCAGGAATAAATGCGAGGGCTTCCCAACGCCGGGAAGTGCTGCCCAGCTCCGGATGCACAGGATTGCCAGACGAGCTTTAGAAAAGCAGCAGAAGTTTTCCAGCTTATCCACCGTGAATCTCCGGTCCCTGCGAGGTTTGTCCTTCACTAGGAATTAGAGACGAGCTTCCAGTGCTTTCCTGCGCCATCTGCCCCAGCCGTAGTTGGAATGCAGGGTTTTACTCCGGCAATCAGTAGGTAATCCTGTCAGCATCGCTTAGAGGGCCCGGCTCTGTCCTGCCCATCTGATGCTCAGTGCAGCAGAGGGAAAATCACGGTTCCCTCTTGAAAGGAGGGGAGAAATTAAGGTTGACTTTGGCACTGGAAAACAAGCAATCCAGAGATGACAGTGTGCCACAGGAGCTTAAAATAAGCATCAACTAATTCAAACAAAAACAAATCTGCATTGAAAACAGCCTCTTCCCCAGACCACATCCCTGCTTTAAAGTGCCTTTGAAATCTCCCCGGCGCATTTACAACACGCTCCCCCTCCGCCGCTCCCGCTCGGGCTGCTTTGCTGTTTGCTGGCAGGCAAATGAGGGCTGAAGCCTGGAATGATGTTTTCTTGTTAGTGCACATGCAAATACTAATGAATAGCTCCCCACGCTGCGCTGGCTCCCGTGCCCCGAGCTCTGCCCTCGCTCCCGGTGCCCCCTGTCCCGTCCCAGCCCCCGGCACCCCGTGCTCTGCCCAGTCCCCCTCCCACGGCCAGACGAGGGCAAAGTGACTTTCCAAAAACCCCTCAGCACATTTTTTAAGTGGGGGCAGAACGCAGCTCTGCTCTGCAAGGGACACGACCCAGGCTGAGCCTCAGCAGCTTCAGCTCTGCCGAGGTGAGGGGCTGCCAGAGCAGCCTCTCCAGCGGCAGCAGCAGCAAAGCGCGCAGGAAATCCGGCAGCCATCCTCCCGTGGAGCTGACGGACCTGGAAACCACCAGGGCTCGTCTGCAGATGGGGATATTTGGGCTTCCTGGCTCTTTGGTTTGTAAGGGCTGCAGTGTCCGAGCTGGTGCCGCTGTTTGCCGGGCTCTGAAGGGAGCCAAGGTTGGCACAAGCCACCTGGACAGGGCTTGGAGCATCCTGGATAGTGGGAGGTGCCCCTGCCCATGGCAGGGGGTTGGAAGGAGACGATCTTTAAGGTCTCTCCCAACCCAAACCACCATGTGAGTCTGTGGTTCTGTGATTTTCCTTGCTAGCTCCAGGTTTTGGAGCAGATTATTAATTGTTTGATATGGAATTTCAAATGATCACTTAAGTAGCTAATTAGCTCGTAGCAACTTCGAGCAACCTGGGTGTAGTGTGTATTTAAGTGTTTAATGCCCTTTTTTTTCTCCCTCTCTTCCTTTCTAATTGGCATTTAATTAAAAGAATAAATAAAAAGAAGAAAAGCAGCTTTGCCTGGGCTGCTTGGGTTTAAATATTAAACTGCTTGGGTTTAAATTTTAAACACTTGCTGCAGTCTGGGCGCCGCAGCTGAGGGGGGGCACAGGGGGGTGGCGCAGGTCCCCAAAGGGTCAGACCACGTCCCCTGCTCCTGGGTGGCCAGGCAGCACCTCTGGAAGCAGCCGCTAAAACCCTGCCTGTGTTTGCCACACTGTGAAGAACTGCCGGGAGAAAGCAATGTCCCGAGGTTTAACTCCGCGCATCTCCTCAGAGTTTTGGGCGGATTTGCTGCCAAAACCCAGCCGAAAAGCGCCTGCCTGTGTATCCGAGAGCGTTGGTGGGGCAAAGCGAACCCGAAGTAACGTTTGAAAACTGGAAGATGAAAGTAGATCACAGGGCAAAGATCAAACAATCTAGAACCACTTCTGAGCCTTTTAGTGCTGTGGATTATTAGCATTTGAAAGCGAGGAGCATTAGTGGAAGCAGAGGGTGGGGGGGCGAGGGCAGGAATTTCGGTTGTGCAGAGAAGAAGTGAAGCAAGCGACAGTGGAAAGGGAAGGAGGCAAATCCGGATTAGGGAGGATCCCAGCGTTCCCAGAGCAGGCTGAGCTCTGCAGCGGGACAGTGGCACGGTGATGGCCAGGAGGGAGGAAGGGGACTCGTGAGCCAAGGGCCCTGCCCTTCCCTGGCTCCTGTGGGCTCTGCCCATCCCCAGCGGCAGCGCTGGGTGCAGTCCGGCCTGGGAGCACTCGGGGCAGGGCTGGGGTACCCCAGCAGCTCCGGGGGCAGCCCTGGCGCTCAGATTTGGAGTGGCGGCTCCTGAGGGAGGGAGAGGCAGCGGTGCATGTGTGATAAACAGCAAAGCTGCCTGTTCCCAGAGGGACCTGCTCATACCGGAGATTGTGTAACCACCCAAGGGCTCTACACACAGCTCTGACTAAACTGCCCGGAAAATCAATCCAGCTTTTTCACCACTTTTGACAGGGTGTTCTAATATTAATCTACTCCCCTTGTCAGTCAGCTCTGCTAACAAAGGCTCTAATGATCTTTAACCAGGCACAAGAAACGCTACCCAGGTGGGTGGACGGCTCCTGCATTCTTCCAGTTGGAAAAACCCCCACCCTTTGCATTGGTGAAGGGCTTGCTTTGCTGCCAAAAATAATCATCCTGTAATTATTATTGACAGTAAAGCGATGAAGATGCAAAGAGCAGCAGGGCAAGGCCGGGCCCAGGCAATGAACGCCTTTCACCTTTCGCATGGCACAGGGAGGGGTGAGCAAAGCCAGGGCTGGCCTGGGGAAGCTGCCGGGGAGGAGAAGGCGCAGGGCCGGGCGGTGCCGGTGACCGACAGTGCCCGGAGGCACGGCAGGCTGATGAGCACCCTGCTGCCACCCAGGCTCTGCATAGCCCCGGGGGAAACCGGGTCCTCTCGGAGAGCCTGTGAAGCGCCTGCCCTTCTGATCAAGACTATTCCCTTTCTCCCGCAGAGTTTCCGTGTCTCTGCCTCTGACTCAGGGCGAGCTCATCCTCCTGTCACCTCGACAGACACCTCGACAGACACCTTGTCTCCTCTCCCTCGCTGTAATTAGGCAGCTCCAGAGGCTGTGGGTCCTGGCAGGACGGAACTGCTGCACGAGCAGAGGGGCTGGGAAGGCTCTGTCCCCCTGCCCCAGTGACCACTGCCCTCACACCCAGCCCTCCATCACCCCCACCCAGAGATTCGGGTACCGCTGCCTTCCCTCTCCCCAAATCGATTCCTCCCAGCAAGGTGTGACCCCCATGGGGCGGGAGCTGCCAGACCTCATTTGGAGGTGTCAAACAGGCTTGGTTTGGTGCTAGATGTGTCTTAAAGTCTAATCACAGGCTGTGGCCAGATTTTTCCAAGCAGAAATAGGTGTTTTCTCGCGTGTCTGCCCTTCCCTCGTGCAGTCACAGGCAGCTGCGTGCCCCCAGCCTGCACGGAGCATCCCTCACCTCAAACAAAAGCATCACAATGGGCACGGGGCAGTGCTGGCCTGACTCCAGCCCTGAATAGTGTTTATTTACGTTTTTTTATGCACTGGGGGATGTATGTTCATGAAGGAACCCCCCGGGTTTGTACAAGGCGTGTGATGGCAAGGTGGCTGCCTGGGGCTGAGTCAGTTCCTCAGCCTCTCCTGCCCTGCCCTGGCTTTGCTGATGTTTTTTTGATGACTCTGCTGCAGCGAGGGCTCGGCTGCTGGGGCTGCTGGCTCTGCTGACTCAGCCCCAGCACCGGGGACAGCAGAGGTGGTGGCTGCTCTGGCCAGGGGGACATTTGGCCGGTGCCTGGGACACGAGCAGGGAATCCAGCTCGCCGTGCTCATTCCTCAAGCCCTCCCGCTCCTATTCCGGCCTCGGGCAAGACTAGGGCAGATTTTCCAGCAGCATGAACACTGCTGAGCCCTGCGGGGCCGAGCATGCACGCCTTGCCTCTGCTCCAGTCAGGCAGAGCAGATCTTTAAAGGGAGATGCTGGAAATCGGAGAAGGAGAAGGGATCATGATCTGATCTGCTGGGTAACAAGCGCCCCAAAATCAGCTGATCCCTCCCTGGGATTCATATACAGCAAATGGAATCACAAACACTTAGTCAAAATTAATGTTTCACAGGCACCATTGGGGAACGACAGCGACGTGGCCTAAGGAGCATCCTAATTCTGGAAAAGGATGTCCTGGGCAGGATTGCACTCTCCAGGATGTCACAAACAGGTGCAGTGCTTTGTTTTGCTTCCCCCCTCGACACAACTCCTAATCATGTATCTTGCGAAACGTGAAGGCGCTTGGAGAATGGATTATCCTCACCAGCTGCTCGCTGCCGTGGCACAGCCTTCCCCAGCGCCTTTGTAGCTGCTCCAAAGCGTCATTATCCCCCTTTCCCATCCCGGGAACGTCACAGGGAAAGGATCACTCCGGGCAGCGGGGAGAAGAGCTGGGCTTTGAGAGCTGCTGGGCAGAGCTGTGCTGGAGTCAGCCCATGCTCGGGGGAGGTTTGGGCAAGGCTGCAGCTCACCTGATTCAGCAGCAGGACGGAATTTGGGGCGTCTGCGAACCCAAAGAGAGGCCACACCTGGGGGATTTATCTCAGCCTGGCTCCTGCAAACCCCGGGGAGCTGACAGCCTCCCGAGGCACAGCCCAGCCCAGCGCTGGTTGCTCAGCTGGAGCCAGCTTCTGCGTCCTCTATTTTTGCAGCACTTGGAGAACTCCGTCCCTGCTGGGACCCGGGCAGGAGCAACCCCACGAGCATGGCACGGCCATGCCCCAGGCCTGGGATGTGGGACAGGCACCCAGCAGCCCCAGCCACTGCCCCAGCTCCTGTGCCTGCCCTCCTCGGGGCACAGGAGCCCCCAGCCCCTCGCTGGGCTCCCCAGGACCCCCACTCACAGAGCACCACTCATCTCCCCCCGCGGGGCGGGCAGGGCGCCGTAATGGAAGTTTCAGCTCAAGCAGCAATGACTTTGACCGTGCGAAATTACACTCTATTCTGGCCAAATTAACTAGGTAATGCCTTGCATTAGTGTAAAATCCTCCATCAAACCATGAAGGCTGCCGTTAAAACCACTCAAGGCCAAAATGTGTGCTGGTGGGGGGAGAGGGCTGCTGGGTTACAAGGCCGAGAGGATTTTTCCGCAGCTTTGCATCTCATGGGCAAAGCAGGGGTGGGGATTCAGCCCTCTGTGCGTGGAGACCACAGGACCCGCCTGGCCCTGCTCAGCCTGGGGGTCCCAGCTCCCTCTTGGTGCCCCTCTGGAAACATCTGGCAACATCCTCACCAAAGGGAAAGGGGAGAAACTGCCGAAGAACGTATTTGCTTTGCAGTTATGGCTGAAATTAAAAATTGCTTGGTCTAATTAGGCCTCTCTGAGTACGAGAGCCCTGCAAAATAAACTCCACTCCACTGTTGGGGCCTGTGCAAGTCCCTCTTGCACTTCATGTGTTTAAGGCAAAGTGTGGAAGGTCAATATACTATGTAAATTTTCACAAATTTGGCTAAGCTAAAATGATTACTCTAATGTGTATGCAAATTAGCCTAATTGATAATGACTTCTCTGGTAATTTTAAAGGGGGGAGGGGAATTATTCCAATTGTGACAACCCTCCAAAGCATTTCTTTGCCCAAGAAAGAAATTTTATCTCGACAAATTAAAGGGAATATAATGAAATCAGATTAATTAATGCTAAGACCAATTAGCAGACGCAAAGAGAGAGGGGGAGAGATTTACAGAAGCAACATTCACTAGAGAAAGGCTACGAGAATGCATCACCTTTCAAGATGTTCGTATCCCTTCATTTCCTTTGGAGCAATGAGTTCTTTGCCAAGAGGAAAGCTTGGCTTTGCCAAGGGAGGGTTTGGACCACAAGAGGGGAAAGGAACAAGTCTGGAGGTGACAGCACTGAGGGATGAGGGTGCAGGCAGCAGACTGGCACCACCAGACCTCTGAGAGCCTTTTCCTGGCACCAGCCCAGTGCCCAGCACAGCCCCTGAGCCTGGCACATCCCCGCCTGGCTGCCCACGGGGCACGGGGAACATTAATTACCCCGAAATGGGAGGCGGCGGCACCTCCGAACGCGCCCAGCCGCCACCATAAACCTCACACGGAGCCATAAAAATAATTACCAGCAACACCGTGTGTAATATCCTTCTGTGTCATCTCTCTCCTGTTGGTAATAAAGCTCCCTAACACATTAACTGCGAGGGAGGGCCCGTTATTCACCCTCTAATTAGACCCTGCTGGAAAACACTTCCTGAGGAGGGGGGGAGGCTGGGGAGCACTGGGGTGTGGCGGGGTCCCTCGGCAGTGCTGNCCCCCCGGGCACACACCCAGCCTGGCTCACACTCCAGGCTGAGGGTGGGGGACCCCTCTGTTTGCAGAGGAACTCCCACACAGCTCTTACAGGCTGCAACCCGTATGAAAGTAAATTAACTTTACTTTTAAATCCAATTCACTGCCCCCATCTGGCAACCCTGCTGATCCCCCACACAATGGTCCCATAAACACTCCGTTTGTCTTTCCACTGGGTTTTTTTTTTGGCCACCCTCTTTTCTGTCTTTCTGTTTTGTTGTCATTTTGTCACCTACAAAGACAAGCAGCAAGAAGGAGGGAGAAGCTGTGCTGTGATCAGCCGCAGTGATCTCTGCTTGCTCCGTTTTCCTGGGCGATTTGTTAAACTTTAAAACATTAAAGACAGGCTGGGGGGGCTGACGTGTTTTTTTCAGCTTTGTCTCTCATTTGTTAATTGTGCTCATCAGTGAAAATCGTTCGTGGCAGAGCCGGGGGAGCGAACAAACCCGAGGAAGGAGCTGATCATATGCAGAGGAAATAACTCAGATGTGAAAATACTTCAGCCGGGGAGATTGCGCTATTTATTCACACAAGTGTCCCGCTGTGCTTCAGAAACTCCGTGATTTAATGAGGTGCTGCAAAGGTGTTTGTTATTATGGAATCCCATCCCTGGGTACTCTCCCCATGTGCTGAGGAGAGGCCTGGCAGAAGTTCTGACTCGATGCCTTGTTGAGGGTTAGAGAATCACGGGGTCACTGGGGTTGGAAAAGACCTCCAAGTTCATCGAGTCCAACCTATACCTGGTCCTCGCCTTGTCACCAGCCCAGGGCACTGAGTGACACATCCAGTCCTTCCTTGGACACTTCTCTGGGCAGCCCCTGCCCAGGCCTGATCGCCCTTTCCATGGAGAAATTCCTCCTGGTGTCCAACTTGAACCTCCCCTGGCACAACTTGAAGCCATTTCCTCTTGCCCTGTCCCTGTTCCCTGGGGGCAGAGCCCGGCCCCCCTGGCTGTCCCCTCCTGTCAAGGAGTTGTGCAGAGCCACCAGGGCCCCCCTGAGCCTCCTTTGCTCCAGGCTGAGCCCCTCAGCTGCTCCTTATGGCACTGACTCTCTAGACTCCTCCTCAGCTTCACCGCCCTTCTCTGGACCCTCTCCAGCACCTCAGTGCCTTTCTCGAAGTGAGGAAACAAAGTGAGATGGGGGCTCTTCCCTGCTGCTCCTGATTCCAAAGCACCTCTTGAACACTCTCCAGAGCCTCCACTCCCCCAGCCAGGCAGGGCTGGCTCAGTGCAGACGCCGAGCCCGAGGCGTGGAGAACTTGGGGAGGTGTTTGTGGGAGCTGATGTTCCTCCTCCCTGCCTGGGGTGGAGGAGCCTGGCAGGGCGGGCAGCCAGGGCTGGTGCCTCTGCCCAGACCCTGCCCAGTGCCTGTGGAGCGGACTGGGGGCTGAGCAGCCCCTTGTGCTGCCCTAGCCCCAGCCTTGAGCCTGGCAGGGGGATGCCATCCCCACCTCCGGCTCTCGGGGGTGAGCAGCCCTCCTCTCCAGCTGCTGGAGCACCACGAGGCCAAGCAGCGCTCACCGAGAGCGTCTTCCAAGTTTCATTTTCCTCTGTAATGGAAAATGCAAGAGCGAGATTTCAGCCTGTGAGCCCTTCTCTGAAAAAACAAATATCTTTCCAGCGCTGGACAGCCTGCCAATCAGGCACAAAATTGCTGGCTTCTCTTTCTCCCCTGAAGGAATGCCTCTGCATACAAAGATACCAGGAAAACTTCAGGGCCGCAGGATAAAAGGCCCTTCTCTGCCTTTCAGAGAGTGATTTGCAATGCATTGCTTCAGCATAATTTCCCATCTCCAGCGCTCACAAAGGAAGCTCTGTTGCTATCTGAGAGTTTAATAATTTCTCTCCCCTCCACCTTGCATTCGGAATGCATCTCCCAACACCTCGACTCCTGCTCTCCAGCTGGGCTGCAGCTCTGCCCACACTCTCCCTCTTAGGTAGAGCTAAAGTGGTAATAAACCCACACCCTTAACATTCAAAGGACATTCTGAACTCGGAGGCGGGCGGGAGGCTCGGCTGGAGCAGGGACATGGCACAGGTAGCCCTGGGACACCATCCCTGGCACTGAAACAAGCCCCCGGGAGGTCCATCCTTTGGTCCCACCACAGGGAGCATCCCTCTGCAGGGATCAGAACACGCATCCCTCATCCCAGGGCAGCAGTGGTCCCATCCCCACGGCATCTCCTGCATCCCTGCTGCACCCCCCGGAGCAAGCTGGCTGCAAGGTTTGTCCTCCTCGGGCTTTGGGTCACACCCAGCAGTGTCCCGAGAGGGAACTCATCACCACCTGCGTTCAGCCCAGAGAATTTGCATCAGTTATTCCCCAAAGCCTGCAGTCCCCACAGGACATATTCTTTATCCATTTAGGCAGGGATGCAGCTATTAAGAGCCCGCAGACATACAGCATTTGCAAAATTAGCACAAGAGGCTCCAAATAATCCATAAATCCATCTGTTACACGAGCCACATCTGATCATCTCTTTCCCCTGTAGCTTTCCAAGGGGAAACGCCACAATTCCTCCAGCAATGGTAGTGACCATTTTGTGTGTTCAGGCACGGGCCCCCCCATTCCCCAGGCTGGGAGAGGTGAACCAGGAGGCACGGTGCTGAAATCTGTGCTGCTCCTCAGCCAGTGCCCGCGCAGGGACCTCTGCATTCCAGCATGAAATAAATGTCTCCTGGCTCTCGCTCACCGGCGCCTGACCCTTTTATATCCAAGCGCGTGCAAAGGCTTCTCCCGCGCCAGGCAGGAGTATCTCCAAGCCACGGGGAGAAGAAGCTGCTCCATTATTTATCAGCACAGTCCTACAAAGTTTGGCCCCAGCCCCGGGGGAAGCGTGGTGACTGTGCCACGTCGCCGCCAGGCACCCCTGGCAGCCAACCAGGGGATGGAATGTTCATTATCCCTGGCACAGATGAAGGGACAGCCAAAAACAGGAGTAGGAGACGCTGGTGCCCCACTCCAGGCCCCCACCTTACCAACAGCTGCTGTGGAGGAGACCCCCGTCCCTTGGAGCCCCCGTGCCCAACGCAGACCCCAGTGCCCGCTGGTGTTTATTTTGGGCACAGTTTGGCTCACAGCACAACTGCACACACATAAATAATTCAGGCCACTAAAGGCTGCTGCGGCGGCGACTTTCCCGGGGATTTAATGTTCCCGTCCCTCACGTTCCCACCACAGCAGAACGGAGAAATTACAGCTGGAAGGAGCAGGTTCCCCTCTCCAGCTGCTGGGCTGGGCTCACCCTGGGAGCTGTGGGCACCTGATGGGCAGCCAGCCATGCCAGGGGCTGCTTCCCACTCCCGCCCGTTCCAGGGGCCTCTCCTGCAGTCCTTGACATTTCCCTTCTCAAGGGGCAAGTCCCTGGTGCATCCTCCCACAGTAATTGTGAAATTATTATGGTTGGTGTTTTAATTTAAATTGGATGGAGAAATGTTGTACTGCGGCTGCCTCATTTGCTATGGATTTTCACTTAACCAAATTGATTAGTCAACCAACTAGACTTACCTTGGAAGTTGTAATCATTCATTATTAGATCTAATTTTCGTGTCGCTCCCAGACTACGCTCAGAAATGGAAGTGCAAGGACTTTAATGGAGTCAGGGCGGGGCGTCTGAACCCTTGGAGCTGTCACCCGCCGGCTGCCTGCTCAGGGCATGGTGCCAGTGCCACTGCCAGTGCTGCATCCCCTTCCTGGGATGCAGGAACAGTGGCCAGGCTGCTCAGGAATGCCCATGAAATACAGCAACGAAGGCATCCCTCCCGTGGCTTATGGTGCAAATTAATCAGTGGAAGGAAGGAAACACATCTTTCACACAACACATCTCTCACCAAAAGTGTGTTTCCTGACACTCAAACCCTCCTGCTTGCACCAGGTCTCGCTCACGGGACACTCTGGGTGCTCACTGGGGGCACAGAGGGGCCGGGAGGAGATTTGGGACAGCAGGGACAGATCCAGCCCCACGGGCATTCCGTGGGCTCCCAGCACCAGCGCTGTCCTTCCCAAAAACCCTGCTCCCCCTGTGCCCGGATCTCTGGGCAGCTCCAATTGCTGCCAGGCACTGCAGAGGCCACTGCCTCTTTAAATAAGCAGGCTGCATGCCAATTAATACCTTTAATTAACAGAGAGGACTTGCTGGAGGCGCTCAGCCTGGCTCTCCCAGATGGACGCTGCCTGTCGGCTGGACCCAGCTCTGCCAGGTCAGGCTGCCCGGGACCCCTGCCCAGGCACTGCCCTGCCCTGCCAATTAAAATGCCTGCGAGGGGGAGATACTGCGGCTGGATGGACAGAGGGACAGCGAGGGACAGCGAGGGACAGGTGGCACAGCCCTGCAGACCGCGGGGAACGCTCCAGGACAGGCGTGAGCTCCGCACCTCCCGGCCCAGCGAGGCGCGGGCGGAGCGGGCGGAGGCAGATCTTTATTCAAAGCGATGTATGAACGCCTCCAGAAGCTTTTAGCGCAGGCCATTATCCCCTGCCCCGAGGATCGATGCGTTTTAATTCCCTCCGAGCTATTTGTTTGCCTTCGCTCCTGTTTTTCAGATGCAGGAGCCACCTTTAACGAAACGAGGGAGCCCTGCGAGAGAGACACCGCTCGCTGCCTCTTCCCTTGAAACTACTGGAAGTTCATTTTCAAAGCAGGGCAGTTTTCTTAGAATCGATGCATATCAACCAAAATCAATAGTTACTTTACGCAGATGGGCCGAGACACCTCAGCGATAGCACTCGGTGCCATCGGTATCCAAATCTGTGTGGTTTTCAACAAGTCAATGCATTTAAGCAGCTGCTACTGTCTTTTCACTTAAAAATAATCTGTTTGGAGACGAGGCAGTTCCTGGCCATAGAGCCCGCTAATATCCCTGGCAATTTGGGGACCGCAGCTCCCCAGCCGGGGAGCCCTGCCCGTGCCGAGCAGACCCTGGATGCTCCTCCCAACCCTTTCTTTAGCCCACACCAAGGCGCGCAGCCCCGCTCATGCCACGGGCTGCTGCCGCTGAGCATCCCTTCCCTTCCTCCAGACCCCGAGGGGCTCTGCTGGAGCCCCTGAAGCCCTCGCTGCTGGTGCTGCCGGTCCCCCTCTGGAAGAGCATCCCAGCAGGCCGGGTCCTGCCCGCCGCTGGCTGTGTTGCCATGGAGAAGGTTTCTGTGCCAGCGGCGACACAAAGGATGTGGCGCTTCCCCGAGCGCTAACGAGGAGGAGAAGAGCGGGACCAGGGCTCGCTTCCTGCCTTCCTTCCTTGCGGGGGAGAGACACAGTGTGGACAGGCCCCGCAGCTCATCCCTCGTCCCTTCTCTCACCTTCTGCAGCCACCACTCTCCATCCCAGTGACACACGAGTGTGGGGACCCAGCAGCAGCGCTGGGGTGGGTGACACCCCAGGTTCATAAATTCTCATTTGCTCTATAGCGTTTGATTTTTGAGCGTCTCCCAGACACTTCCTCACTTTACTACAATTGATGGGATCATGTGTAATTTGTAAATGATGTTAAGTGAGGTAATAACACTCTGGGAACCGAGTGAAACTCATAAATTATTAAAAATTACTGCCCTGAAATGTTACTACTTTGCTTTTGCACCTGACTGATGGCTCACACGCTGTCTTCTCTGCCCCCGAGACCTTCAATCCCACTCTGCTCCATCCATTACACCCGCACGGAAACCCGGCGGGGACAGCGCGGGGTGAGCCAGAGGAGCAGCTTAGCCAGCACTTTCCTCTGCTGAACTTAGGGAGCAGCACGCCAGAACTCTCTCATCTTCCCTCAGACCTGCCCGGGAGGCTCCTGCTGGGTGGAGAAACCCTCTCTGGGCTGTGCTTGGAGCTTTTGGGTCGGTACAGCTTGGCTGGCACCTCCAGCTGTGCAGTCCCCAGCCAGCCCAAGAGGGACAGACCCTCCTGCTCGATGGTCGGGCACTGGAGACCCCCAGAGCAGCTGCTGAGGTTTTGGGGCCCCTCCCTGCTGCATCCCACCAGCTGCACCATGGCAATGCCACAGCAGCATCGCACAGAGCAGCGTCCCCTGCCCCAACACCCAGGGCAAGCTGGCACTCCAGGTGGGCTGGACACCCCCTGGCAGTGCCAGGGCTTCTCGAGATAATCTCCCAGGGTAAAACAGGATTTTTCTGGGAGCTGCAGTGAGGAGTTGGTGCCAGCTGCAGCAAGGGCAGCAGCAGGAGGGTTTGCTCTCCCGTGCAGGCAGAGCACGGCTCCTCTGCTGCTCCCAGGCCACAGAGGACATGGAGGAGGAGGCTGAAGGCTGAGCTGCCCCATTCCTGGGGCCATGAGGAGGCTGAAGGCTGAGCTGCCCCATTCCTGGGGCCGTGGGGATGCTGAGGAGGAGGCTGAAGGCTGAGCTGCCCCGCTCCCAGGGAAGGAGCACTCTCATGCATTTTTCAGGTGCAGGGCTGCAGCCTGGCCCCCCGCAGATGTAATGACTGCACTGGCCTGGATGCAGAGCTGGGCTGGGGGAGCATCTCCTGCACTGGCAGAACAGGCAGAGCCTGGTGAGAGCTGAGCGTTACTTATAATTTAACTTATAATTTGCTGCTCAAAACCAGTGGTTAAAAGTGGTTAGATGCCAGCATGCCTTCGGAGGAAGGAGCAGGACGGGAGAGTGGAGAGCTCGGTGCTTCCCACTTCCCAATCCAGGGCACCTGGAAAACCCTTTGCTCAGGTTCTGACCTACTTTGCATGGCAGGAGCCACCTCCATCGTTTACTAAAGGAGGCAAAATGGCAAAACAACCCAGCAGGCTGTGAAAACAGAGAGCCCACTGCTCTGCATGGCAGCCAGAGGCAATTTGGGAACGCCACTGCTCACAGACCCTCTGCAACACGAGGGGAAAGCAGACTGGGGCAGCTTCTGCCTCATGCTCCAGCACTCCAGCGGTGCTGCCCCATCCTCACCCCCTGCCTGGCTGCACAAGCATCCTCGAAATGAAATCCTCAGCACAACAGCTGCTATGGGGAAGCGCCAAAATGAGGGGAGAAAGCGACTTCCAGAGCGAGACAGGGCCCAGGTTACTATAAAAACGTTTTGTCAAAACTTTTTCCCTCCCACAGAAAACAAGGTTTTCAATCAAACCCTTTCTGGTTGAAAGCAATCTGCTTCCTCTGAGCAGCTTTCCAGACCCAGCAGCTTGGGCCAAAAACGTGTCACTTCTAAGCCAGCACTTTTCTCATCTTTCAGCAGATGATTTTTCACTTTCAACAAAGTCACAAACCGTCCCCTGACTGGCACCAGGCAGGTTACAGAGTGCAGGCATCCAATGGGATGTGATAAGGGAGTGGAGATATCCCTCTGGTGACTTCTCTGCCTTTCCCTTCTCTTTCCTCCACATATCTCACCCAAAAGATCCCAGCATTCCAGAGCAAGAAGAGCTCACCTTCCTTTGAGGGGAAAGCCAAGGTGGGAAAGGCAGGACACAGCGCTGTGCCTGTCCCCAAAATCCATCCTGCCAGGTGTGTGACAAATGGAGCAAACACCCCGGAGCACAGAGCTGGGCACCATGGGGGGGTCAGGGTGGGGCTGCAGCCTGCCCACTTCACCTGTCGGATCCACGCAGCAGCCCGTGAGCTTCAAATCCCTTTTTTGGAAGAGAATTGTTTTTTTAAATTAATTGTTATTACAGCACCAAGTTTTTGTATTGGCTTAATAAATGTAATAGGTTTTGCCCTCAGCCTCCTTCCCTGCTCCTGCTTCTTTCCCTGAGCTGGGCAATTTGGGGAGGGGGAAACCCAGGCGCAGACTGAGTAATTAAAGTTTCTGTGGTTGTTTGTTAATGATACACGTTTTAATTACCGGCTGACCGTGCCCAAGCACTCGCGTGGAGGAAGAAGCAGCCCCAGCCCCAGCGCCAGCCCAGGCTCGCCGGCAGCAGAGCAGCTCCTGCCAGGGCTGCTCCCTCCTCCCTCCGCCAGGAATTGTGCGTTGCCGTGGAAACGGGCGGATGGGGCAGCTCTCCATCTCCTTGTGCCACCGCTGTGGGAAGAGCTGCCACCTGCCCCAGCCCAGAGGGGACCCCAAGCCTCCATCCCAAACCTTTGGAGCCCGGCTGGGCCATCTCCCGGGGCCGAGGAGCGCCTCAGCAGCACTGACGCCTTTACCAGGCAAGCTGCAATCGAATGAAGGAGATCCCACCTCAGTCTGGCAAGGGCTGTTCTCCACACCCCGTGCTGACTGGCGTTTGTTGTATCACCTGCTTTAAATTTTTATTAATGATGTCCCATGTCAGCTCTTCCATTACGTTGTCCGGGACTGATGCCCACCTGACAGGGCTGTAATTACCCACATTATCCCACTGACTCCTTGGAAATGCTGCCACGAGGCTTCCTGGAGCCTCCCTGGACGGGACACACAGCGAGCGCCGTGCCCGCTCCCGGAGCCGCCGTGCCCGCGCCGTGCCCGTTCCCCCACCGGCAGCTCTCTGCCAGACGCAGCCAGCGGGGCCCTCTGGCCTGTCATCTTATTAATTCCTAATTTCCAATTTGCAGGAGGAGAGAACCTTAGCCCTCCATCTCGCCAGCCCAGCAATCACAGCGATGAGCCAAGTATCTCTGGACAGTCTTTAATTTATTTCCCGGCGCACACGGACACTGCTGAGAGACTTGATGGCACCAGCTTAAACATAATAAATTACTCAAGTATCAGAGATTAGTTAATAAAGTGTCAACCGCTTGTAAAGTGCTGCTTTGTCAAAGATACAAAATATTCCTCTGTTTCTCCCAAGATAAATAGCTCCGAGGGCGGGAGGAGCACCCATCTCCCCGGGCACGGCTGCCTCGGGAGTGGGTGCTCCCGGCACGCTGCATCCCTGCCCCAGAATGGGGGGATTTGGTTATCCCAGCCTGTCCCCATCCTTCCCCCAGCTCCGGCACCTGCCCTCTCACCAGCAGGGCCGCCTGCCCTGCCGACAGCCTCCAGCCCAAAGGACACGCACCACAATCCCTGTCCGAGCTGCTGGAGTCCCCCGGCAGCACGGGAAACCTTCTGCTACCTCCAGGACGGAGCCAAATCACCGCTCAGGCTGAAAATTCCCTGTGACTGGACGCGGTTTGGAGGACATCCCAGGCAAACAGAGCGGAACCCGGGCCAGGCGCCCGCGGCACGGAGCTGCCGGGAGCCGCCAGCCTGCGCTGCCCGGGGCTGCGGCTCCGGGTGAGGGGGACACGGCTCTGAGCCCCCAGCCCTTCCCCTTGGCTCCCACTAACCCCGAGGTGCCGTGGGAACCCTTGGGCAGAGCCATGGCCTCGCTGCCAGGACAGCAGCCCCTCGCACAGCCTGGGCACGGGGTCCCGGAGGCCCCGGGAGATGGGCAATGAGATTAAACAGTCTGTTCCCAATGAGTGGAGTGGAGGCTATGCAGGAGAACTGAGGCATTGGCAGCTTCGAGGTGTTGATGTAACGCCAGAGTGGAGCTCATGAGGTATTTCTGCCCTTGTGCTGCTTGATTTAATTACCAGAGAACAGAAAATGTGGCTAGAGAAGGGCAATTACAGAGTGAGGGGGGATTACTTGGGGGTAAAAATATAAAATATTCTCCAGAGAGCTCTGGGGAGCCCTGTGGGATGCTCCTGCTGGGCCGGGCTGAGGGATGCTCAGGGCACTGATGGCTCAAGCTCTCCCTCGCTTCACTGCACCCCAGCAGCCGGACTCGGAGGAGACAAAACCCTGACCGAGGCTTTCAGATCCCCCCGTGCTGCGGCCGAGAGTCTGCAGGTTCTGTTTTGGCTTTTCCATCACTGTGGAGCTCCGTATTCAATCCAAACGTTCGAGCGGTTTCCCAGGCCGGAGCCGCGGATGCGCTCTCCTCTCCCCGCACAAATCCCCGTCACAGCGGCTCTGCTCATCCCATCCGAGCCCGCCCCGCTGCTGACTCACAGCCGCAGCGCCGTCCTGCTCCTTGGAAAGAGCCGAGGAGGGTTTCGAGGGAAGTTTCCTTGACAGGCCAGGCGCTGCTGGAATCGCATCCCTCACCTCTCGCCTGCCCGGGGCCGGTGCAGGGACAGAGCGCAGCCCGCGGGGTTGCCATGGGCCAGCATTCCCAGTGGCTCCGGAACAGGGCTGTCCCACTCGCACAGTGCTCGGGCTCTTTATGTACCCTTGGTGGGACTGTCCCAACCTGGGAAAGACACTCCAGGTGCCAGCACTCCGCCTGACCAAGCAGACAGCTCAGGGTGTCCCAACCTGCTCCCAGCAGTGCCCGCACACCGCGGCAGAGCACAAACCCCCCACTCCATACAGAATGGCATAAACACAGGAATAAACACGGCCCGAGGCTCCCGCAGAGCCCAGCTCCATCCCAGCCCGCAGCAGAGGCCAGGATGGGGACAGGGACAGCGTTCTGACACTGCTGTGGCCGAGCACAGCCCAAGCCGAGTTCAGCCCACCGTGGTTCTCCTCTTCCTCTCCAGCTCTGCCGGCCCTGCCGTGTTGCTAAGCAATGGGAAGAGCAAACCCGGCCTGACCTGATGCAGATAAATCCTGCTGGGCTGGGCAGCGGTGCCTCAGCACTCTGTGGGTCCTGCATCCCCCCGCGCCCCTCGGAGCCCGTGCCCGGTGTCCCCTGTCCCCATGGAGCAGGGCCCCTGCCCCGGCGGTGCCATCGCTGCCGGCCCTGCTCCCGCACACCGAGCCCGGGCTCCTCGGGGCCCTGAGCTCCCCGCGCTGGGATCAATCGCAGCATTGACACGGCTGCGCTGCAGATCAAACCTGCCAGCCCTGTTTACACGGTGTGTGACTCCCAGTCAATAATCCTCGCTGGAAAGATCTGGTGTGTTTGCTCGATGCAACCTTTGGGGCTGAGGAAACCACCAAGGCTCGGAGGAAAAAAAAATAAAAACATTTTACGCAGGATTTCCTTATTTAAACCTCGGCACAATAACAACAGCGTTTTCCTGCTGCTGTTTCCTGCCTGGCACAGGGGGGAGCGGTGCTGGCTCACAGGGAGAGTCCCGCTCCTCGGCAGCATTAATCACCTGTTACAGAGCGGTGCCTGGGGGATGCGAAGGGAGCCGGGCTCGCCGCTATCCCATGTGGAAAGGCAGAGGGCGGTGAGTGGGAAAATGCTGCTTTATGTGCTTTACACACGGCCCTGACTGAGCAGGTGAGGCAGCACAGCCGGGAGCCCGGCGGGGATCCCTGCACTGGGCTCAGCAGCCCTGTGCCAAACGGAGGGAGAGCTGTGCCAGGGAGCCCCTGTGCCAGGGAACCCCTGTGTGGGGTGGCAGTGCCGGGGGGATGGCTGGTGATCCCCCCACAGTGCCGTGATTCCCTCGGGAATGGCGAGCCCTGCCCTGCTGGGACAGGACTCTCTGTGTGCACAGCACCTGCAGGGATAGAGAGGTTATTCAGGAGCAAAGGAACATTCCCTGGCTGCTCTGGTGCTCTTGGAAAATCCTGTCTCACATATGCAGGCAACCAATATATCAGAAGAAACCCAGGTGAGTTGAGCAGCAATAGCTCACAGAGTTATTCCGGGAGGAAATCTCTCTTCCCAGGCATTCCTGCGCAGGGGCTGACCCTCAGGAAACGCCAGATGGGGATTGCTTCCTGCAGCAATAATCCCAATCAGATTAACAAGGCCCCAGATCAGATTAGCGCCAAAACATCCTCCCGTGAAATCCGGAGAATTCCAATCACATTTTTGAGTAAACTCCAGCCAGTTAGGCGAGGATCTGTAATTCCCTTGTGTACATCTTTGCATGCTTCAGTAGAGTTTGTGGAGTCTATTTACCACATCTAAGACCAATTTCCTTCCCTTCAGTTGCTTTGAAGATAATTGAAGGTCCTTGCATCGTCTGCTTTCGAATGTAAAAGCCAGCTAATGTCGAAATCGATGCTTCCCGGTTAATGCTGCCTCTCCGGCGGCATCGAGCGCCGCGTAACAGCCCTGGATCAGCAGATCCTGCCTGCCCAGGTGCTTTGTTAATCAGAGCAGGCTGGGAGCGAGCCCCCGACCCTCAGACAGCACCGGCTCTATTGACTTGTTAAGTTGAATTAAATATTTAATAGCGCACTTTGCAGCTCTCGGGGCTGTCTCTCTGCCCACGGGGCATGCTGAGGGTATCGGGTCAGTGCCACCGCCTGCCACCACCCTCTGGGCCCACAGGAACAGGGAGCCAGGTGCTCCCAAGGCTGGGATGAGTTTCATGGGAAGGATTTGTCACAAACTGTAGTGACAGGACACAGGGAATGGCTTCCCACTGCCAGAGGGCAGGGCTAGATGGGATACTGGGAAGAAATTCTTCCCTGTGAAGGTGGTGAGGCCCTGGCACAGGGTGCCCAGAGAAGCTGTGACTGTCCCTGGATCCCAACCAAGGCCAGGTTGGATGGGGCTTGGAGGACCCTGGGACAGTGGGAGTTGTCCCTGCCCACGGCAGGGCTTTGGAACAGGATGAGCTTTAAGCATAAGCAGGGAAAGAAATCCTCTGGAGGTTTGGAAAGGCAGAGGGAGGAAAAATCCACCTTTGGGGAGCTGAGCTGCCATAAAAGCAAAGCTTTGAGGAGGAGGAAGGACCCGAAATGCCAGTCTGGAACAGATGGAACAATGCCACAGTCAATAAAACGTGTGACCCACGTGTGCAGCTGGAACGGGGCCGGGCTGGGGTTTAATTCAGGGAATCTCCCCGTCCGTGTCTGTGTCCATGTCCCTCCCAGCACCACAGAGCCCCCGAGCCCCTCTGCCCCAGCCAGGGCAAACCCTGCTCAGCCCCAATTCCCACCATTCTCCTGATTGATCCCTCACGGGGTGCCCGAAGCAGCCCTGGGCCCCCGCCCCCAGGTGCCGGTGCGCACCAGCATGGAGCTCCATTCCTTTACAACTTCCATAAAGTTTATGGCACGGCAATGAAAACTCATTATTTCACCTGAGCCTGCGGGTCATAACGAGCTGTCGGGCACTTTTATGAGGGGCTGTAACGAGGGCCCCCTCACACACCCCGCAGAGCCAGAGAGGTGCACGGCAGGGATTGGGGTGGGCTGGCTCTGGGGATCCCCGGGATCTGGGGAGGAAATTCCCCAATTCAGGTGTCCCTCGGGAGATTCCTACAGAGCAGGTATCTGGATCCCTCTTTTCACACTCATCACTAGCAGGGCAGCCAGATCCTGGCATCCCTCCCTCTGAGCCCCCCCAGCACAGCTGCTCCTCTTCCCTGCCTTCCTCCAGAGGATGAGGATGATCACCCGGGAGCTCAGTGAGGGAAGGAAATCCTGGGAAATGCTCTGTGTTGCTGGCAGGCTTTCCCATCCAACTGGCTTTTCCCACATTGGGAAATGGGGGCTTAGGAGTTCACGGTGTGGCTTCTGCTGGTCCAGGGGAGGGCATTGGTGGCATCTGCTTGTGAATAACGTGATGCTTTCTGGGAGACTCTTGGAGGGCATTAGGAATGGCACCAAGATTTTCCTGTTTAGTGTCCCAGGCTGCTCCAGCCTCACCCGTGGAGGGCTCTCCAGCCTGGCACAGAAAGCTCCTCACAGGAGCAGGCAGCTTTCCCCTCTCCCTGCCAAGGCGTTTGGGATTGCACCTGCAGGCAGAGCAGTGTGCAGGAAAGCTCCTGAAGACAGGGAATACCTCTTTAATTGTGCCCAGGCCTGACCTGGATCCTCCTGCGTTTGTAGGTGCCTGTTCTCGGCAGGAACAGCCTTGTCCTTGTACGACTAAATTAGGTTTGGGGAGTACCAATGCAGTGTGGAAGTTAATTGTATTCTAAAAGACACTCGGAATCAGAAGATGAGTACAGCTTCCTTTTAACCAGGGAGAGGATCCTGCTGGAGCTGCCGGAGCTCCCTGGAAGCCGTTAATGTTTAAACAGGAAAGCTGGGGCTGCCAAGCCTGCCCCGGGCTCTGCTGCTCACCCAGGAGCATTCCCCGTCCTTGCTGGTTATAAAGCAGGACACGGAGCATGCAAATGTCTCTCATTTATGGCGTGCTGCCATAAACCCTGGCACTGAGTGTCCGGAGCAGGCACGGGGAGCAGCAGAGCAGGACAAGAACCAACGCCAAGGAACACCAGTGCTGATGATGGCAGCTAGGAAGTGAAACATAGAAGAGGCTCCTTCTGCTGCTCCATCCTGTCCAGAGCTGTGGCTTTGTGGACCCTTTGCTGCGGCAGAGCCAGGCAGGCACCAAAAGCCAGGGAATTACAAGAGACTCACAGCTGGAACGGGTGCAGTGGGACAGCCTGGCCTCAGGGCAGGGCTTGATTCCCTCCTGGAGCTTGGGGTCCCTCGGGAAGCAATCCAGGCTCAGCCCAGGAGCCGGGCTCACGCTGTCCCCCTGCCTCCCTTGGGATTGGCCACCCCCTGCCTTTGGGGCCCCTGGGTGTCTCCAGAACCACAAAAACATTTTAACCTCCATCTTCTCCTCCTCGGGCCAGCGAACAGCTGCTTAACAAAATGGGTCTGCACACGGCAATAATTTTGCTGCATTACTTAATATAGCTCTCGGCTAAAGACATAATTGAGTTGGTTCACTAATCAATCTCTCCATAAGCAGAGATTTCATTTTGGGGCCCATTTATAAGTAAAAATAATAAAAATAGAAAGCCGTGCTAAAAAGCTGTAGCAGCAGGGCCTGGGGTCCAGAGAGTCTGAGCCTTTACGGGGAAGGTACTTGGAAAAATTACCTGGGTGGGATGCAGCTCTGGGAAGCAGCAGCAGTGGCGACTGCTGAACCTCCTGGTGTGTTTTCCAGGACAGAGGAAGTGGGGAAAATGGCAGGGATGTTTTTTTGGCAAGGCTGGCTCGTAGAGTTGCAGTTGTCTGGTGTTATCCAGGAACATGCACTTTCCAGGAACACAAAGTACCCAGGCTGGGGCAGTTCTGCGGGGCCAGGAGGGTCAGACACGCTCCCTCCCTGCCCCGGGGATGGATCCCCTGTGTTCACACCCCTGGAGCCCGCCGGAGCGAAGCTGCCGCAGCCCAGCCCGCTCCTGGCAGCTCCACAGCTCCCTGCTCCCCTTCCCGCGGCACTCCCCGCTCCCAGCCCGGTGCTCCGGGAAAGGCAGGGCAGGCAGAGCCGGCGCAGCTCCTGCTGCGACCTCCCGGTGTCCCGCCGCGAGTGCCGGGTGCTGCGGGAGCCGCTGTCGCACGCGGAGCCGACAGCGACAGCCCTGCCAGAGCCGGTGCTAAAAGCTTCCAAAAATAACCCCCGAAGCATCTCTGACTCAAGCGTCTAATTCAGGCGAAGGATTGATCCTCCTCCAACTGTTGTTTCACGGTGTTAAAAGCAAGATTGATTGTAAATTTATGTTGTAAAAGTGCATCATTATTTCGGCGCATTAATGCAGCGCCTTTCTGTGCAAATTGATGTTATTTTTATGATGTTGTTTATGGGCTTGAATAATCGGATTGATTCTTAATTTCTGAGGCGCTGTTGGGAACACGAGAGGAGGCTCCAAAGGCAGGCTCCATCCCGGAGTGGCCACGCAGGGCTGTGGTGACCCTGGGGTGCCCCCGGTGCTGCTCCTTGGGTTGGCCTCGGCAGTGCTGGACCGCTGGACCACAGGAGCGGTTGCCATGGCGAGAGCATCCCTTGGGGCCAAAATACAGATGTTGGATGTGCAGGGGCTGGGAGCACCCGTGGGGATGGGCTCCTCCTCACCCCTCTTTGGGTGGCCTGGGCTGGCTTTGGCCGGAGCAGGTGCGGGATTGCTCGCGGGGAGTCGGCAGGAGGGGGACAACGAGCGGCTGCAGGCAGCAGTGGATCAGGCACCACTGGCGGCAGAGCCCGCGCCTCCCTGCAGCCAAAATCTCAGCCTGCAGATATTCCTGAATGTTCTGGCGCTGGCAAGGATCCTCCCACCCACGGATCCCCAGCCAGGCCTGGAGAGAGGGAGCACAGCGCTGCTCCCCACCTGTGCCAGCTCCAGGGGAAGGGACAGAGGGGTCACCGGAGCCACCCCCTCGCTGCCATTGACTTCCAGGTGCGCAAACGAATCCTGCCGAGCTGCTGGCCATGAATAATTAATTCCCACCTGCCCACGCCCAGATCTCCTGGCTGGGGGGCTGCTCCCCTCCATTTCCCACCACATTTTCCCTCCACCACCGCTCCCAGCCCAGACATGACAGATACAGAGGGGGAGAAGCCTCTGCTCCTGCAGAAGAACTTTTGTTATGAGGCCATTTAAATAATTCTAATTACTCCAGAAACACACCATTAACTTTGCCAATGAGGTCTGCAGAGGGGAGGAAGGGAAAAAAATAACATATATATGTGGAGATATATATATATATATGTATGTATATATATAAACACACATGGAATATGTGTTATGTGGCTCACAGGAATAACGCAGAGGAAAAAGAAGGCCAGGGAGAAAACAAGCAGCAGCACAATGTCCTGACATCAGGAATTCAGAATTCATTAGAAAAGCATTGATTGCCACAGACTGATTTAGCACAGAGCGTGATTCCGGGGATACAGTAGAGCCTGCAGAAACGCATTGTAATTCAGAATTAAAAATCAACAAGAAATAGCAGCACTGCAAGGAGATACCCAAAGCACTGCTCCTACTCCTGTCTCCATTCTGGCAGGATTTTGCCCTGCTCAAAAGCACAAGATGGACAGACATAGATGGGACTGCCCTGGCTGGGGAAAAATCAGCTTCTGCTTCCCAGGATTAGCCCAGGTCTCGCTCTGTTGGAGGCAAACACCCCTCTAGGGCCTCGGGTGTCACCATTCCGGAGTACCCATCCCTCTAGAGAGCCCTCAGCACCCAGCAGGGCAGTACTGGCAGGAACGAGCTGGTTCAGGGCCAATGCTTCTCCCTGGATTTCAATTCCCTGCCTTGAAACGAGATTCCAACCATTCCTCTGCTTTCATTTGTGTGACACTGGTGCAAAATGTAACTGAAACAGAAACGTCCCACTTCACCAGTCATTTTTGGGGTGTTTCAGTTGAGGCTGGCCCCTGTGTGGGTCGTTATCTCCCCGGAATGCCCCCACATCCAGGAGGCAGCTCCGGGCGGTCCCACAGTGCAGGGCAGGAGACGAGGCTGTCACCGGCAGCGGGGACCCTGCGTCAGCGCTGCTCTCACTGACACAGCTCATCCACCTCCAGGTGATCTCCAAAGGGCCAGAAATGAGGATCCTGTCCAAATCCACGGCGGGCAGCCCCTGGCTGGTGCTGCCAGGGTGTGGGTAACGGAGGGGAAGTGGGGAGCCCCTTCCCCGTGCCCCCGCAGAGCCTGGCACTGCTTGGCTCTGGCACCGTGTCCGGTGGTTCCAATCCATCCCTCACATCCTCACATCCCGTTCCCAGCCCGGGATCGTGGGGTGTGCTAATGAGCATCATTTTTCCCAGCATTCCTCAGCTGTTAATTACCTCTCCGCCGCGTTCCGCACCCCGCTGTTAATTACGGCAGCAGCACGGGCTGGGCCGAGCACATCCCGGGCACATCCCGGGCACATCCCGGGGCACATCCCGGGGCACATCCCGGGGCACATCCCGGGACACATCCCGGGGCACATCCCGGGGCACATCCCGGGACACATCCCGGGACACATCCCGGGGCACATCCCGCCTCTGCCCGGGGCCCATCCCGGGCCACATCCCGGGGCACATCCCGGGACACATCCCGCCTCTGCCTGGGGCACATCCCGGGGCACATCCCGGGACACATCCCGGGACACATCCCGGGGCACATCCCGGGGCACATCCCGGGACACATCCCGGGGCACATCCCGGGGCACATCCCGGGACACATCCCGGGACACATCCCGGGGCACATCCCGCCTCTGCCCGGGGCAGGAGGGACCCGGAGCACCAAGCCTGAGCCCCAGCATCCAGCCAGGACCACCTCGCTCCTACAGCTAATTGTGACTTTAATCAAGCATGAGGCAAATCGCTGGGGTTTTGGGAAGTGATAAAAAATATGGAGTTGTTAAAATAATAGTTTCAATTCCATAAAATCCATTCCTTTTTAAGGAGGGCGGAAACAAGCTCCCTTTGAGGGCCTGAGGAGCGTGGAAGGGGACAGCCAAGGCCAGGGACGCTGGCCTTTAATGGACCAGGCAAAACAAAGGGGACAAAATTCCAGGGAAATGGACAAAATTCCAGGGAAATGGACAAAATTCCAGGGAAATGGACAAAATTCCAGGGAAATTGACAAAATTCCAGGGAGATTCACTGCCCACTCCTCCAAAAGGCCCAGCAGAGTCCAACCAGAGCACGTGGCCACTGGGTTATCCATTCCCTCCTGCCTCACATCGGCCTCTCTGCATAATCCTGAATAAGCCAATCTTTCACTAAATGGAAAACCGGGAGATCTTGGATGTGAAGCGACACTTATTTATCCTTTTACCAGACGGTCTAATGAATAATTTCATGTTTGCAAAAGCTCATGTTGAAATTTGAAGACAAGAGATATATTGCCAAGGCGGCTGGGAGACTGCGACATTCATTTTGTGCTGAAAGATTTACTTAAAAATTAGATTTTACAATTTTAATGCCTCCATTCTTTTCTTTAAATAAGCTGTGAAATGCAGTTAATTAGACTTAAACCCTAGAAGCTCAGACATTTGGGCTGCAGCATCAGCTACAAAAGAAAACGCTCTTTTTCACTTGCAAATTAAATCTAAATTTATTAGGTGGCGAAACCTTCCTTCTCCCACATGGAGCCCTAAAACTGCTGGGATGGGGGGCCAGGAGCAGGCCCAGGTTTTCCCCCAGCAAAACCCGTGGGGTTGCCCCAGATGTGCACAGGGAAGGAGGAGAAGAGGGAGAGAGGCAGAGCAGGCGCCTGGCTCATTCCCTGGATGCTCAGCCCTGGAGCTGGGGGAAGGTGATGGGCTGGGTAATGATGGGGAGCAGGGCGATTTCTGCCCCAGCAAGGACAGGGGCTCCTGGAAACCCCACAGTGGAGTGAGGCTCTCCCAGAACATCCCCACCTCAGAAGGGTGGGAAGCACCCAAAACCCAAAATGAGGAGATGACACCAACCACGGATGGCTCCGTTCTGGAACACCCCCCCCGGGATCTGCCTTTTATCCGCCTGCAGCCACCTCCCGTTCCAGGCACACGCATTCATTGTCCAGGAAAAGCAGGCAAATGGCAAAAACCCAAATAAATTCACCCCTGACGGCTCAAACCCGAGCTGGGCCCCAGGAGGGAGGGCTGGTGCCAGCCTGGCTGCTCTGAGCACGGCTCCTTCCCAGGTTCGTTTTCACCTTTCACGGAGCACCACGGGGCCACACCCCCTGTGGGGAATAAATGACAGCAGCGGCCCGGCACAATTTGATTAGTCCTGGCTAAATTAATTTTTCACAGTTTTTTAATGGGGGGCAAGGAGCTGCAGGTTTGAGTGGGGGGTGGCCCCACTTGAGGGAAGAGGGGACACGAGTGCTCTGCTCTGCCCTCAGAGGAGGAGAGAGGCTCTGTGGTGAATCATACCTATACATATTTATGTTTTTATAGATTTATTTATATACACACAGAGCAGAGCCCCGTGCACAGGACCCAGGCAGCAGCACCGGTGAATTCCCACCAGTGCAGGGGTTCAAGGGTCTCGTGAAGGGGACAGGAGAACAGGGCCTTGGGTGACAACACAGCTGTGGCTCTGCCCTGGCAGCCCTGCGTGTGTTTAAGCAGCAGCCAGCTCTGGAGGGGCACAGCGGGTAATTGGGAATAGCCTCAAATAAAAAAGGCATCTCGGGGCCCCAGGGGAAGTCTGTTAAAGCACGGAATTATGAATGGTGTTAAACTGCACAAGACAAAACGATGTCTCTGTTCAGATGCTGAATTTACAGTAAATACCACGCTCTCCCTGTGGCTGCTGCTGTATTTATGGATGTTATTTGAACACTCTGTAATGCCCGTGTTCAAAGGGGCCGCCACCAGCAGCGACAGATCCCACCCAGGCGCCCCCAGGGAGAGGCTGCCCGAGCCCCAAGGGCTCCACCCTGCTCGGAGGCTGAGGGGAGCTCTTCCCCGAACCCTGCCTTGCACAGGACACCCCTGGCTCCTGTCACCCCCTGCCCACACAGCAGCCACCTCTCTCGGGGGTTTTGCCGTCGTGCCAGAGGTGACAAAACGCAAATTGCCCCGAGCAGTGCCCAGGCCGTGCAGTGCCCTGCGGTGCCGGCAGGATCTCAGGATAATGGGAACATCTTCACCTTCGGTGGGTGGGAGCACCTGCAGCATTCCAGAGTTATGGATATCGCCTGTCACGCTGCCACCAGCAGCCATGGCCTCTGGGGGACACGGGGGGTGCCCCTCCAGGAGGGACAAAGGCAGAGCTCCCACCCTGGAGCAGCGGGGCAGGGCGGGCACCCAGAGTGGCTCCCCAGACCCACGGAGCAATCCCACCTCAAGGACAAGGCCTGGTCAGCCATCAGCAGTCACCACCGTGATCAGCATCACTGCCACCAGGGGTGATTAACCAATTAATGCCTTTGGTCCCGGGCCAGAGAGCAACTGGTTAATGAGAGCCCTGCCCGGGCTGCCACGCTCCGAGGGAAACACAGGGTTATGTGCCATCTGCCTCCCAAGCCCAAATGGTTAACCAGGAATATTCATTCTGTTCCTATTAAGTATAATTACCCCCTAATCTGTAGGAGCCTTTTATTTCTCTATAATTACAGGATATTAAACAAATAAGCCAGGGGAGGGTGGAATTGGCGGGGCTGGGGCTGGGTGCTGGTGGCAGAGCCGGGACCAGGAGCAGATGCCAGCGGCACAGGGATCGAGCACTGGCTGTGTGCTGTTCCCAAGGGCTGGCTGAGAGCTGCACAGGGATGGCTTCTCCCAAGGAGGAGCCTGGCTGGCAACACCCCTGCCCAGGACAAACCCCTGTGCCCTGCAGAGCTGTTCCCTCGCCCCGGGGCACGTCAGCCTGGTCATATTGCCGAAGCTCAGTTCCTGGGATCAGAAGATTATCCCTGCCTAATTTACAGCCCTGATTTCCCCCCTGAAGAGCCCAGCTATTCGTTTAGCTTGTTTATTTACTGCCTCTCTCCCTGCCTTGCCTGCATCAGCTGCCTGAGCTGTGGTGGGAAGAGGCTGCCCGGGCTCGGTACGAGCTGCCAGCAAGGACCTCTCTGTGCAGGGGGCTGGGATGGACCCCGTGTCCTGCACCCCTCATCCCATCCGTGCCCACCCACACACCCTGGGCTCTGCAGCATCGCACGGGGCTCCCAGCACCCCCAGCCTTGGTTTGGAGCCCCCCTGGGCTGTGGCTCTCCCTGGAGATGTGCCCTCACTGTGCCCACAGCCGTTATCTCACACAGCTGAAACACCTTTGGCCAATTGGTGTTTAAAAAAAAAAAAAATTAAAAAAAAAAAATCAAAGGGATAATTGCTTAATTTAGAGTGATTTATTCCATTAAGTAACTCTTTACCATAGGCCTTTTTTAGATGTTCAAGTGTATTTTTCATTAGTGCTGCATAATAAAATAATTGCAGACATAGGATGGGATTTCTCCTTTCTTCAGAAAATTGAAATACGGAAAATCTCCCCAATTTTCTGCCCTTTTTTGCTCTTTCTGACACAAGCCAGGGGTCAGCCAGGAGTGACAGGGGGATGCCTCAGACTCCCTGCAAACTGGGGATCTCCCTGTACCCCTGGGTGAGACCCTGAGGGGCTCCTTCCACCCCTCACCGGGCAGGCGGGCACATGGGTGCCAGGGGTGCCACCCCGGAGCACCCGCAGGAGCTGGGACTCTCCGGTGTGGCACACCTGGAAACACCTGGGGCGGGGGCTGAGGATGCAGGTGAGGATGAGGATGCTGCGAGCGGGCTCCCCGGGGACAGCAGTCCCGCCTTGCCAGGCTCCTGCCCTCCCAGCGGGCACACGCACAGAGGTGTTTCAGGCGTGAAGCGCCCCGCTGGTGTCCCCGGCGCGGCGGGGACAGGCTGCGGGGAGCGCGGCGAGGGGCTCCCCCAGCAAAGCCGGGCACGCAGCCGAGGAGAAGGGAAGGAAAGGGCTGAGCTCCCCCTCATGGCTCCCAGCGGCAGCGCCGGGGTGCGGGGAGGAGCGGGGGATGCTGCGGGGATGCTGCGGGCACCGGGGGATGCTGCGGGCACCGGGGGATGCTGCGGGCACCGGGGATGCGGCTGTGGTTCCATCAGCCCTGTGTTCTCGCCCTCGGCCAAGCAGAAAAAGGGCTTGAACGTCTCCTGAACACAATGCGGGCTCTGCAGGGTCTCCAGGCAATTTGCACACAACAGGGAGCGAGAGGCAAGGAAGAAAACATAAATAAACAGGACTGACTTTCCTGGGTGCTTCCAAGGATGCAGGAGGTGCACCCTGGCGGCTCCCGCCGGGACACAGAGATTGCCCGCGGGGTGGTTTGGTGACAGCTGGGCGAGGATCCTCCTTGGGCACAGCTGGTGCCTGTCCTTGTCCCCGTGCCCCCTTGGCATTTCCAGGCCATCCCACCTCCCTGACCATCCTTGTCCGTTCCTCCCTCCTGCAGCATCACACCGGAGCAGAGCCTGAACCTAAAGGCACTCAGGTCTGTTTTGGAAATGCTGAAGCATTTGGGGGAGTTGATAATTTTCCCCTCCACATCATCTTGGCCAGGGCCATTTGCCACATTCAGTCTCAGCAGTGTTGATCCTCCACAGAGCCAGTGGGGAGCTCATTTGCCAGGTGTTTGGAAAAACACCCAGTCGCCCACACCTTCAGCCACCAGCTGCTTTCCAGAGTACACCTCGTCTCTCTCCCTGGTTCCTTGTAATTTATTCTGGGAAAAGCTGCCCAGCTGCATCCCCAGGGGGTTGGGCAGGACAGAACTCAGGAGCTGGGCATCCCACAGAAAAAACCTGTGGCTTTGCTTCTCCCAGCACAGACAAAGAGGAGCAGCAGGCAGGTGCTCCATGGAGACAGCCTCTCCAGAGCGCTCCCGCATGCAGGGAATTTAATGGAGTTGTTTGTTTCCCAGGAATTGCCGGTGTCAGGTGGCATTTGAGGGGCTGGTGTCGAGCTCTCCCTCAGTGTCAGCCCTGCATTAGTTTCCAGTAACTATTCAGGGAAAATGAGAGACCCCATCAGAAGGGAGAGATGAAATCCCAGTGGAAGAGCCAAGGCACCACATTCCCCCTCTGGCAAAGCTCAGTGCAGAGCATCCAGGAACACCCCTGGTAGCACCAGCAAAGACAAAACCAAGATGTTCAGCAGCAACTCAAGAAAAGAGCAACCTCCCTGCATCCCCTTCTCCTCCCTCATTCATCACCCTCCCGTCTGGAGAGGGGTTTTATTTTAGCCATCAATTTATTTCCAATCTGAGGCTGGAGCACAAACCCACCGAAGATGCCGGGGCTGGGAATAGATGGAGGAGCCACAGTGGTTAATAAAAAACTCCTGTCAAAGTCCATCGGACAACAGATCTGCTGGAGAGAGCCTACAGGACACCAGCGGCCTCAGCAAACATCCCTCCTCCTCCTCCTCCTCCTCCTCCCCCCCACGGCCACCGCCGGGGCCTTTCAGCAACGGAGATTTATTTATTTGCCTTCCGGATCGCCCCGGCTCACCTTGGGAAGGCAACAAAAGCTTGCAGCAACAATTTATAGGGAGATAAGGCGGAGGGGCTGGCAGGGAGGGCCCGGCGTGGGGAGCTGTATTTCTCGGGGAGCCGTACCCTTGCCGGTAAGGTCATGTTGCAGCCGTAGATGTTCTCTGGAACAACAATTACTCTAGATAAGAAAAATCTAACTGGATAAAGGGACAGCTAATCAGGAGACTACAAGACCCCGAATTGCTCAAGGAATCCTTATTGATCTGAACAAGATATCAAATGTAAAATAAAGGATTTTGCTAACTCCACAGGCTGCTTCAGCCCCTGCAACCTGGCACTGGATCAGCAAGTGGAGGAGCCGGCAGCCTGCAGCTCCTCTCCCAGCAGATATTGTCTGGCTGCCCCTCCAGAGGCAGGAGCTGCTTTTTGCCCCCATTCCAATCTCTCCATAAGCTCCCAAACAGGGCAGAGGCAGCAGCCCCTGCAGAGGGTCCCTCTCTCCTGTGTTCTCCTCGGAGAAGGGGCCTGGCCATGGCTGTGCAGGGACACCCCCAGGCTCGGGGGCTGTCTGGCCAGATGGAGCTGTCTCCTTTGGGGATCAGAGGGGATGCCAGTGTCCCTGTTGGGGGTTCAGTCACCACCCTCACACCAGCAGGGATGTGATTGCAGCGTGGATCCCACTCTCAGCACATCCCCAGGGAAGGAGCACAGCCCTGGGGAGCCTTTCCCAGCACCCAGACCCGAAGGGAGCAGCCGGGATGGAGCCAGCCCGCTGTGCCCAGGGCTCCAGAGGCAGCTGGCAGTGAGGAGCAGAGATGGATGATGCCCTCCCAGCCCTGCCGAGCAGCACTGGCAGCCCTGAGTCATGGCTGGGAACCACGTGCTGCTCCTGCAGCCATTTAGCAGGGGAGTTGGTTTATGCTAAACAAACACTGCTTGATTAATAAAAGCATATTTATGGAGGCTTAGCAGCTCTGGTAGCAGAGACAGGGCTGGAGATGGTGCCAGGAAGGCGAGTGCTCCTCATTTCAGAGCTGCCCAGGGGCAGCAGGACTGTGCTGGTGCCAGTCCAAGTGGCAGGAAGGAGCCTGCTCCCCCTCTGGAGCAGCACAAGGAGCCACCATCACCAGCGCAGGAAATGCACCATTTTCTTCTTTCCACACACTGTTTGCACCCAGCAGTTGGCTGGCACCCAAAAAGGAGGTGGCAAGGGACAGCAGTGTCCCAAGGAGCAGCCAGAAGCCTTGGGTGGGAATGGAGCAGGCACCCTGGACCCGGTCCTGCAGGGAATAACCCTCATCTCCGACATTCCTGCTGCCAGACAGGGCTCCATGGCGGCTGGAGAGCTCCTTCCTCCACCATCGAACCCAGCTTCCCTTCCCGCCAGGCTCTGCTTCCTCCTGGTTGGGGCTGAGCAACAGCAGGAGGAGATGCAGGGAGCCCCCCGGGGAGCGTCTCTCTCCCACTTGTGTTTTGATGTTGCTATGGTGATTGCCAAGCGATAAATCTTGATTATTATTGCCCGGCGCTTTCAGCCGCAAGCAAAGGCAACCTTTCCCGAGCCACTGGGGTGCCTTTGTTCCTGCTCTCCACCCGCTCCTGGCTTTTCTGCTCAAGCCCTCCCTCGCCTGGGCACTCACACTGGGCAGGTCACGCTCCAGAGAGCCTGTTCCCACTGTCCCCATCCCTCTGAGCTGGGGGCACCTCGCAGGGCATCGCCAGCCCCGCCCATGCCCCTCTCAGCCAGGAGGGTTAAATTCCCTGGCACCGTGTCATGGCCCAGCCAGCTCGAGACCAGCAAATCCTCCTGCACCCCGGATTCCCATGAGCACCCCCAGACCATTTTTGTGGGGTTTGTCCAGCTCTAATCAATACCCTCAGCACTCCAGGAGAGCCTGGAGGGGTCTAAGGGGCATTTATCAGCTCTCCCACAGCACCTGAGCGCAGGTGGTGCCCCCCTGGGCCTCCACACCTCCAGCCAGCTCTGGAAATGCAGGTTTTGTCCCCCAGAGCACAGGCCCCCCCCGCGGCGTGGCTCTGCTGTCCCTCCCGGACAGATGCCATTTGCAATGTATATTCTGGGCTCTGCTTTCATCTCAGTCCCTTTCGTATTTTGCCAGAATATTTCTCTGTGTAATTTCACCCAGGGGGAAACAGGCGTCTGAAATTTTGCTTTTAAAATTCCCTTTCCTCTGCGTGCCCGGCTCTCTCCCATGCTGGCTCCCTGCTCCGCGCCGGCACAGCCGCGACTGGCGGTAAATCTATAAACCAGCTCCCTTCCCCTTTGAAGTGCACCCGGCGCTGCCTGGATTCCCTGACTTCTTGCTCCTTTTATCTTCCCCCCTGTTTCACTTGTGGATATTCAGATCCGCAGATTACATTTGTCTTCCAAAATTGCTTTCTCAGTCGGTAGCGCCTTTCCTCAGCTCTTCCTTGCGGGGTTTGTTCAGCCTCTCCTGCAAACCTTCCTGTTCCTGCTGCTGCGGTCACAATGAGCCCCTGGCCGAGCTCAGATGCACCCCAGGGGTTGGACCCCCACACCAAGGCAGGCAGGAGCAGGGGAGAGCCCAAGGACACCCCAGGATCCCTCACTATCCTTCAGATTCCAGCAGCCAGCTTCGGTCGGGCATTCCAGAGGGGCGAGGTACTAATGGGAACACTGAGCCAAGGGTACCCAGAGGGATCCAGCCCTGGGCTCCAGCATCAGGGGACTATAATCAGGGCTCCATGTCCCTTCCAGGGAAGGTAATCAGCGCTCCAGTCCCTTCTAGGGAAGAAAATCAGGGCTCTGATTATCTTCCAGGGAAGTGGATGTTTCTGGTACCCGTGTTCTCCTCCTCAATCTCCCAGCTCCCTTTCATCTACAAAATCAGGGACTGAATTAACTCAAAGTTCTGGGCAGGCTCCAAATGCCATCCTGGGTGGCAGTGGAGTTCAGGATGAGCACTGGACAGAGGAACAGGAGGAAGAGGCCAGGAGAGAAGGGGATGCCCAAGGATCAGCCCTGTGGGTCGGAACACCCAGAGAAACCGCAGCAACAGCCAGCCCAGCACTTCCATCCATTTATCAAAGCCCCAGCAGTTCCTCTTTCAGGGTGAGCAAAACAATAAAACACGCTGAGCATAGAGAGCAGCTCCAGAACACTGTATTAAACACGGGGAAAAAAATAAAGTGGGGACCTGTTGGCTCATGCCATCTCTCCTTCTATATCAACTGCCTCGCTCCCAGACTAATGGTGTTATGTAGACTGTTATATTGGCTCTTTGCTTTACAGCACTGTGCCTCCACCCCAGCACCGCAGATTTATTCTCCTCTGCTCAGCAATAAGTTGCCACATTGTCCTCAAATGTCACTTTGTGCACCACAATGCCGAGCCTGGTGCCAGCCCTGCCAGCCATTCCAGGGCTCTCTGTGGCCAGGCACCAACCACAGAGAGGCACAAATGGCCCCGGCCACCCCCAGCTCCTTGGGCCAGTGACTCCCCCCTTGTCCCTTGATCTCATGGTGCATAAAACCCTCCAATTTACAAAGCAAACACCTGCCAAAGCCAGGCAGGAGGCCCCAGCCTCCACCGTGGGGTCTGGTGACGCAGGGAAAACAGGGAGAGGGGAACCAGCACATGAGAACCCCCCAAAACCCAGCCCCTGAAAGCACAGGCTTGTGCTCCTGGAGCAGGAATTGAGGTCCAGCACTGGTTTGTCCCCTGCCCTGTCCCCAGAGCAGAACGGAGAGATGCTCACTCGGGAACGGGAGTTTCTCATCTGCAGCATTATTGGCAGCTGTGCCAGCACACTTTGCTTCAGAGGGATAAATCACTTCCTCCCTCCACATCTGACTTGTCTGAGCCCCATTTAAACATTCATCAGAGGGCATGGCCTGATCTCCCTCACAAATGGGATGCTGGGGGAGCTGACACACCGGGATCACGCCGGCAAAGTTTTGTCACCCTCATGTTTCCCCGGGTGCTCCTGTCGCTCCTGTGACTGCTGTGTGTTCAGCAGGTGTAACCATCCCTTTAAACACTGCTACTGTAATTAAAGTTTCATATACACCTTCCTAAAGGAGGGGAAGGGGGAGAGACGTCTTTGAAGCCGGCTCACAAAGGGATGTCACAGAGGGGGAAGGGGAGGTGTTGACACCACAGCAATCACCGTGTGCTGCAAGGCTTCCCCGCGGCGCAGGCAGCTTCACCTGCCACCACTCCTACACCAGCATCCCTCGCCTCAGCCCTGCCTGACCCCCTCCTGCATCCCCTTCCCTCCTGCAAGCTCCACGGGGCTCCAAAGGGGGGTCCTCTGAGCATCCTCCCCCGGAGCCGTGCTTTTGGCCAGCATCTCACTGAGGCTGGAGTACCAGAGGCACGGAGATGAAATGGCAGATCCGCAGCACGGGGCTGGCTGGCGCCTCGGGCAGTCTGTTTGGATGCTTCCCCGGATTAGCTGAGGCTCTTGACACCCTGAGCCGGAGCCAAAAGCTGCTCTCAGTGCGGAATGCCCCGGCGCGGTGCGTTGCTGCACACTGGGGGCTGCCAGGGGAAGGCGCAGGGAGAAGCAGGTGGGGCTGAGCCTCCCTGGGTGCAGGGAAGGGCTGCAAACCTCAGGGGGGCGGGTTTGGAGTCCCCTCCGTTTGGGGACAGAGGCAGGCGTGGGCAGGACACCCAGAGCTGGATGGGCCCCCCATGGGATGCTCCACCCCGGGTCAGACAGACAAACAGCCCCAAGTGTGTCCAAGGGGACAGAAACAAAGTGCAGGAAGAGGGATTTAGAGTTTGGCTCTCCCAGCGCTCGGCACTGTGCCCTCCACCCCAGCGAGGACAGGCAGGGAAGGCAGATACTCCCTGAGAGCACCGCCGTGCCCGGGGAGCGACAGAATTACAAAAACTCTGATAGAGGGGCACAGAAAAGAGAGAGAAGCAACAGAACGCTAAGACCCGTCCTTGGACCAGGAAATCCAGAAGCTGCTGGATTATGTGTGATCACACCCCTGTGCTCCAGGCGAACTCCCTCCAGTTGGGATGCATCGCTATCAATCCAGGGAGGCATCGAGATGGGAGAGACCTCGGGAATGTGGCACATCCCCCTTCCCCCGCTGTGGCTGTGGGGGCTGAGCAGCCCCCGGGCACCCACCTGCGGTGCAAGTGTAGCTGACAAAGCTGAAACAGCGATGCCAAATATCCGAGGGCTGTGGAGGCAGCCCTGGGAGAAGGGGCACAGCGGGCCAGGTGTGCTGTTCCACTTGAGCTCGGCATCAAAGCCACGTGAGCTCACACAGTTCAGGTGTTTGCTTGGCACTGAATTGTGAGTGGATTCAGACGGCAAAGCAACAATAAAATTGTCCTCAAAGGACGACTTTCAACCTCCTCGGATTTTTCTCTTTCTCTCTTTCCCTTTGCTTTATATCATTCACAAAAGATTGGAGATAAAAGCCTGAGGGAAGGTGACTGTGAGTGCTGGAGCCAGGGGCAGAGCTCTGCCCTGCTGCCCCCGGACCAGCACCAGGTGCCCCCCAACCCATTGCCCCCCTGAGGCTCCGGGTACTCAGCTCGATTCCAACCCGTGGAATTCCAGTGCCTTTCCAAGCCTTCCACCACTGCTAAGAGCCCCCCACCCATTCCCAGAGCCCCCCAGCCCAAGGGAATTCATTTCATTCCACTTCCACCTCTGCCCACCCGGGGCTGAGCTGGAGGAGGAAAACACCAGGTGGGAAAAACCCAGGAAGTTTCTCAGCACTGCTGAGCACGTTGGTTACAGAGACAGATATTTATTTCTGTGAGCGTGTGACAACCCGAGCCAGCCTTATCTGCCCCGAACACTTTGTGGATCAGACGGAGGAGCACAGCCCGGGCAGCAGAGCCATCTTGGCACAGCACCGGGAAACGCCGGCGGGTCCGAGGTGCTGTTCGGAGACAAGAAACCACCTTGGAGTTCAAAGGCTGCGGAAGGAGATTGTCACCTTGGAAACCAGCCCGGCAAGGCTTCAGCAGCTGCCCAGCCCCGGGGGATGCTGCCCACGGACCGGGAGGATGCTGGACACTGACAGCGAGGGTCCCAGCCCCAGTGCAGGCAGGGAGAGGGAGGAATCTGCCCAGGAACAGCAGCTCCAGCTGCAGCCTCAGGGTCCGAGCCGGGTCTGGGGATGGGTGCATTCCTTCCTTTCCCCCAAACACATGGATTGCAGACCCTTCATCCACTTTCAGAGCAAAGTGTCTTTCAGAGGCGTTTTGTCTCAGTGCTGTGGGCAGTGTCCATGAGGGGGGTTTGCAGCCCTCGTTTACCTGCGGCTGTGGATCACAGCAAAGCCCTTGAGCCAAGCAAACTCTGAGCTGAGTTGGAGTGAGCTGGACAGGGGGAAAAATCAGGATAAAGCTGATAAAACTCAGAACTACGTCCCTTGGCTGCCCAGGGACGCTGTGCAGGGGCACCTCTGAGCCCTGACATTGAATTTATCTTCCTTTCCCACAGTAACAAAGCGCAACACGGATGAAATTATTTACAACCGCAGCAAAAGTCGCCTGTGGAATGTTTGCAAAGCAAACTGCCAGCACCACGAGGGCAGAGAGGTCTCCACATCCCCAGTGATCCGGTGGAGCCCAGGCACCCGGTCCCCTGCCCAGGGAACACCGCAGCAGCATCTCCCATCTCCCCCGCAGGGGTGACAGAGATTAAAGTTGTCCCTTAAAAGTTTGTTGGCTGGCTTTCCCCCGGCGGGCTGATAGGAATCATCTGCTGGCACAGAGCTGCGGTGCTGCTGCTGCCTTTGCTGTGTGTGTACACACACACAGACACAAACGTGTTTATAAAATCCCCAACTTGGAATTGATGATGCCTGGTACGGAGCAGTTTGTCACCTGTGCTTTTATGATTACAGCAACTAAGGGGAGAGAGATGTCCTTTCAGATAAGCATTGAAAGGGGGAAAAAAAAGGAGCTTTCAAAGGGTCTTTGTTCTCTTGAAGTGCACCGGCTCCCAAAGCCGAGGATTTCTCAGAGGAGGGGGAGGAGGGAGGATTTAAAAACAAAATGCGTCCTCATTTTCCAACTGTTTCACATTAGCACTCATCAATTATAGAATTTGCCTTGACTAATGTTTCAGGCCATTATATTACCCTCTATGTTTATAATTGGATCCTAAATTAGGATTAATTCTCAAGGAAAATGTTCTGAGCTGAACAGGTGATTTCTCTCTCTGGAGCTCCGACAACGTCCTCATTACCCAACGTTTGCTTTTTACATCAATGCAGAGACCGAAAACCCTGAAGGGCCTTTCACAGGTCACCGCAGGCTGCATTTTAAGGGCCAGGAGCTGGTGGGGACCCCCACGGCTGGTGAGGATGGGGCAGCCAGGCCCTGCAGGGTGTTCAGGTCTCCTGCACCTCCCGGCAGCACTGCAGGGGACACGGGAGGGCACAGGAATGGAACGGGGGAAAGCTGCTCCACACCCCTCTGCTCCCAGCCCTCTCCCCACCTGGACACACCAGAGCCCTTCCCTGGCCAGACACTGAGGCCTTGTTATTATTTATTAACCAGTCAGTGTGTGCTTAATAGAAATTTCATTAGGAGCGTTCAGTATAGATAGTCACCGGCCCAGAACCTACAAGTAATTATGTTTAATTATTATGCCGGTATGTTTGGAATAACGATAGCTCCCAAGCCCCAGGATTAAGGAGCAAAGTCAATTGGAACAGGAGCTATTTGTTTTTTTGCCTTAACAGTTCCCCTCTGTTCTTAATTGGTTTTCACATTTCTCAGCCATTGGTAAAAGTGCCGGAGAGAGACACCAGGACGTGTCCAGCCCTCCCCGTGCCAGCGGCTGTGCCAAGCAGGGAGCACCCTCCTGGCACAGCAGGATGCTCACCCACGGGGCAGGGATGGGTGGGAGCCCAGGGGGAAGCCAGGCTGGGGCAGGACACCCAGCACATCCAACCCGGCTCTCTGCAGACCCAAGCACAACCTTCTCCCACACCTCTCCTGGAAACAGCAAGCGTTTTACCCCAAAAAAGCAGCTTTCTGGAGGGTTTCCTCTGCCTTCAGAGCACAGTTTGAGCTCTCAGCCTAGGACTGGGATCTCTGCCCTTTGGCTCCCAAACAGGAAAGCTGCCCCAGCAGAGACACCAAGCAGGAGCCTGCAGGCAGCACCAGCCCAGCCCCTCAACCCTGCCAAGGGCGCCAGCCTTCCCCCGGCCTCCCCAGCTGGGAGCCGGGAGGAATTAGAGCATTTGGGAAGGAAAACAGAGCTGCAGAGAGACACTGTTGAATGTAAATACCAGTTAAATATGCATTACCATATGCCCGCGCCTTCCCGGTCTGTTCGGAGGCAGCGCCAGCCAGGGAGGAGATGCAGGAGCAAAGAGCTGGAGGCTGAGCAGAGCGAGCTCCTTCCCTGCCAGCCTGGCACCCCAGCCTGGCACCCCAGCCCACGCCAGAGCCCACGGAAATGAGCAGCTGTGGAGCTGCTGCTGCTCTCCTGCCCATCGCCCAGAGCCCGGGCGCAGACCTGCAGCATTCCCAGCGAGGGAGCCCCGGCCCGGCCGGGCTGAGGAGCTTTCCCCGGCACCCCGCAGGTGATTGCGACAGCAATCCCTGTGCCACGATGCCATGCCTAAACCAAGGGCTGTGATCCTCCACCCAGCGCTGCCCCTGCCTGGGCACGGGGCTGCGAGAAGGCAGAGCCCAGATGGCAACCGTGGCTGCCTAATTACACGTGCAGATGACATTAGCCAAAAAGGGCCGGGCCCGCGGGGCTGCCGAGCACATCAGCCAGCCGGGCTGCCGGGGGGCAGCGATTACGCAAATGGGATAAGGCGCTCGCAGGCGCTGCTGCGTAATTCCAGCTCCCCCCTGCCCGGGGTGCCCCCGCCTCATCCCCTCGCCCCGGGCACGGCCCCACTCAGCCCATGTGGGACAGCAGGAGGCGGCTCCGGAGGGAGCTTTGCTGTGGAAGGGGAGCAGGATCGGGCTGGGGAAGGATTCATCCTCTCCTTGCCGAAGCAGCCGTGCCCTGCCGCGCACACCCCGGGGACCAAGGGGGAGGCTGGGAAGGCAGCAATGCTTTCTGCCACAAAGGCTCCCCGCCAGTTTATCATTTCAGATCAGATCTGAAGGGTCAAGAACACACCAAGTGCCACAAGATCCACAACAAAGTCACACGGATCCACCACAACATCACAGCATGGGCAGGGGTCCCTCCCTCCTTCCCCACGGGCAGAGCTGCTCCTGGGATCCATCCCTCCGGCTCCATCCCTCCTCTCCAGCTAAACTCAGTTGCTCTTAGACACAGGCAATGGGTTTCTAACAGAGCACAGCATTTCTCCGAAAGCCCAGGAGTGTTTATTTTGGTGTTGGTGCTATAACGCTGCCCCCGAGGTGCCCCACCAAATCCCCATGTGCAGGGATTTGTCGCTGGGCCAAGGGACAGAGCTGCTGCCTGCTGTGGCAGCTCGTGTCTGTAGAGTGAAAATACTTCCCAGGCTTACACAAATAAACCTCTCCTGCCTCAATCTCACTTCTGCGAGGTGATGGTGAGCAGGGAGGGAAAAAAAACCGCACAAAAGATAGACTGCAGCAGCAGTCCCCAGGGAGGGCCGTCCTCAGAGAAGCTGTTCCAGGGAAGCGAATTGACACAGGCAATTACCAGGATGTCCAAAGGAGCCGGGCCAGCGAGTCCCCGCAGCTCAGACAGCACTGAGACACACACACGGCTTCACAGGGCCCAGAGCTCACAGCCACGGCCATCGCCAGCACTGGACGAGGTTCCTGGGATCAGTGCATGCCTCGAGTCAGGCATGGATGTCCTGGCTGGCACTCGGCTCTTCTGGAACCGTGAGAGATGTGATGGGGTCGATGTGCTGGGAACCCAGTGGGGCTGGGGCACTTCCCACGGGTCAGGCAGGGACAGACCATGTACCCCGGAGTGCTCCTGCCCCCAAAACCAGCACCAGGCACTGGGAAGCTGCTCTTGCATCCTTTAACAGACACACAAAGCCCTTCCTGGGGGGGGGGACATTACAAAGTCCCCATCGCTGCTGCCACAGGGTGCCAGCACGGGAAGGGCCAGTCTGGATGGCATTTCTAGGTGAAAAACGAGGCTTTTCTGGCTTGGAGAGCACTGCCGCCTTTGACCTCGCTTTGTTCTGCTTCCCTTTGCAACTCTCGGCGGTTTTTGGCCACTCTCCAGCTTCTCCAGCCATTTTTCATCTCTCCATTCAGCAGCGGGCTGGGCCAGCCCGGCAGCTCCGCAGCCATCAACCTGTGGGATGAGCTGGGAGCAGGGGGAGCACCCAGCCCTGGGCACTGCTGGGGGGGCCCAGGGCAGCCCCCCAGGGCAGGCGGGGGGGGTCTGTCCCACCCCAGCGCCTGCTCCTCAAGCTTTTGGCAGGGACACAGCCAACTCTAATTGCAATTTCCATTCTGGTGGCTGCGCTCCACAGGCAAAATCGGTTCTGTCTCTGTAATGAGTCACTCCTGAATATCAATCCACGCAGGGTAAAATGGAGACAATAGCTGCTTACATGCATAGTGAGTTAATTATGAGCATCTGCTATTAATCTTGCTATCAGACTGCTAATTGCTCCTTCTCCTTCGCAAAGGCGGGCTGGAGGTGAACTGGCTCTGCCGCCCTCCCCTGAGCCCCAGATCGCTGCCACAACAGCTCAGGGCTGCTGGACCTGCAGCCAGGACATCATCCCTAGGGACAGGGGAGACCCACCAGGGGCAGGGGAGACCCACCAGGGGCAGGGGAGACCCACACCTGCAGGCACCAGAGGCTCATCCCAAAACAGGCGAGGATGAGCCAGCCAACAGCCGGGCTGGACACTGGGGTCCATGGAGGGCAGAGGGGCACAGCAGCGGACAGGAGCCACTCTGAAGGGCACCAGGCTGAGGAAACAACACTGGGAAGGTGGGGGGCAGCTCCCCCCGGCAGCCACCCCCGCAGGAACCCTGTCAGCCGGGAGCTGGAGCCTTCTGGGGGGAGGCGGACGTGCAGGGGAGATGTCGAGTTGCACTCTCGCAGGTGAGGACTTGACATCTCATGTGTAATGAGGAAAGAAAATGCATCAGGAGCATTTGGGGAAGATGACAGCAGATCAGAACTGCCTCCTTCTCCCACAGATTTATTGTGTCAAGCAGTCACTCAGGGAAGTGGCAGCAGGCAGTGTCAGCAGCCCGGGCATGGCAGGCTGGAGCGCCCGGCCCTTTGATCCGGCGGCTGCTCCGCGATGGGTTTAGACAAACTCCCGGTGATTGCCTAACAGGAGAGCGGCTCGCACACCTCAATTAGCTGCCGAGCAAGGGAAGAGCCCGAGCTCATCTCATTAAGGGCTGGCTCGCTTCCCCCACAGCGCAAGAGGAGCTGGTGGAGGACCCTGCAGTGGGAGCGACGGGGATCGGATGTGGGGGACACTGACCCCCCTGCTCCCAGGCCCACGTCCTTGGTGCTTGGGCAGGAAGGCAGACAAGGCCACGTGTAGCCTCTACAAGGCTTTTCTGGCTGAGAAAGGGGTTGGGGAAGCTCAAACAACAGCTCCTGGAAAGGGATGCTCAGGGCCTCATCAGCATGTGAATAAATGGGAGATTAAATCTGAGCCCCGAGTATTCACTGTGGGATGTAGGAAATGTTTGTTCCTGTGTTCTGAAAAGCCTGAGACAAAGACAAACCCGACACAGCTTCCTCCTCCTTGTCCCCATCCCCATCCAGCCTGGATGGGTGCCCTCTGCTCCCTTTGTCTCCTCTAGCCGGGCGACTCCCATCGAAGGAGCTGAGGCCCCACACTGAAAAAGCTTTGCCTCCAAAAGCAGAGGTCCAGGTACTCTCCATCCCACTGTGCCAGCTCCATCCCTCTCTCCATCAGCGCTGCCCATGGCCCAGAAGCAGCCAAGCCTCCGTTCATCCCAAATTCTGCTCTCCCACACCCGGTCAAGCCCCGCAGCCCGAAGCTTCATCACCCTCACACTGCAGAGCTCCGCCGCAGCCAGCCAGCAGCCGCCTGAAAGGGAGGGAATTCAGGATATTTTAAGACACTTGGAAATCTTCCGTATCGATTTCCCCGTCTCAGTAATTAGATGTAGCGATTAGACTCTCTTTCACTACACGGCGGGGCGGCTCCGAGCGGAGCTTCCCGGCAGTGTTTACATCGGGGATGCTCCCGCAGCCTCATCCTCATGCACAGCAAACAGCCCAGCTGTGTGACCGGAGACACCTCCCCGCGAATCTGGCACGGGGATGCGATATACATAATATATACCAGCCGTGTTTATCAGACGGTAACACATCGCAGCTGCTGGTAAACGAGCGCGCCAGCCTTGAACTGCACGGAAACTTCATGTATTATTTAAAATACCTTCCCAGGAATGCTGTCAAGCCAAGCCCAGGCTGTGCCCATGAGGATGGCGGTCGGGGCTGCGGTGCCGGTGCCTGGCGCGGTGCCTGCCTCGGCCGGGAGCCGGCATCCCACCGGCTCCATCCATTCCCCTGGGGAATCCTGCCTCCGTTCATCTGTCCCTACAACAACCCTCCCACTTCCATGGATTTGCAGGTGCTCTCCACGCCCAGGACCCACCAAACCTGCCCCATCTCAAGCTGTTCCTGCCTCATGCACCGCACAAATTCGGGCGTTCCCAGCGCTCCTGCAGGTGGCACCTCCCTCCACCTGCCTTGCACGGATGGGGATTGAGCACCAGCTCCTCCCTGAGAGCTGCTGGGCACAGGAAATCTCAGTCCCTGCTGGCGCCCCAGAGAGTGCAGCCGTGTTTGCTCAGAGCCAGGATAATTTGGAGATTGCTCTGTAATGAATGGATGATGAATGTTTCAATATCCAGAACAAGGAAAGCAATGGAGATCTCGGATGGGTAAATCAGAGCTGTGGCTCTCCATGGATGTTCACAGCTCCCCTGCAGGAGGGCAGGCCAGGATGTGAAGCCCCAGAATCGAACCACAGGGAATGCTCAGCAGAGCAATGGGTCGGGGAGAGAGATCATAGAATTGTTCAGGATGGAAAACCCAACCCAGCGCTGCCAAGGCCACCACTAAACCATGTCCCCACGTGCCACATCTACATGACTTAAATCCCTCCGGGGCTGGACCACAATTTCAGTGAAGAAATAGGTCCCAATCTCCAATCTAAACCTCTCCTGGTGCAAGCTGAGGCCATTTCCTCTTGTGCTATTGCTTATTACCTGGGAAAAGACCTGGCTACACCCTCCTCTCAGGCAGGACGTGTCGATGGTCAGACACAGCGAGGCAGAGGTGCCAAGCAAAGGACCTTCAAGAGCAGTGTAAAGCAGAATTTCCACCAGGCTGGGAAGATTCTGCCCGACAGAACAGAGCAAAGCAGCTCCAGGAAAGCGCCTGTGCTCAGCCATGCAGCTCAGCAGCCCTCTCCCCTCACACCCTGCCTGCCTCTGCTGGCTGTCTCCCCAGATTTTGGGGCTGCAGCAGCCCCATGTGCTCTTGCTCAGCAGGGAGAAAAAGACAAATTATTTAATATGCGCTGAATCCAGGCTCCAGCTTCACCACTTCCTTTTGTCTGCTTCCCCAGCAGTATTTCCCAGCGCTCCAGATAAGGATGAATGCAAGGCTCTCATTAAAGTCCTGCTCTGGATCGTGCACAGGGGTCACGGCGGTTTGCCCCACTATCTGCATTTTTAAAGGTGTTTCAAATCCAGGCTTGCTTTTTCATCGGGAAAATAAAAGAAACCCGAGTGCCAAGCTGGAATAATCCATCCTCGGCTGCAACTGAGACGGAGGCTGCTGCCAGGGCCGGCAGGAGGGGAGGATCTCTCTGCCAAGCTGCATCTCTGCTCCCCGCCTCCACTTTCCCACCCACAGCCGATGATGCTCAAGTGCTTTCCCGGGAGCAGAAGGCTCCATCCCTCCCTGCCTGCCTGCAATTCCTGCATTCCCTGCAGCAGCAGCCTCAGGGTGCAGCCAAGGATGGATTAATCCCAGTCTCAGAGGCATTTCCCACAGCACCCACCTTCCCCTGAGCCCTGTGGGCCACTGTCCCACCGCCCCCAGTGCTGGGGTGGCCACCACCCCTGCCAGGCCCCCAGCCAGGGCTCCCATCCATTCCAGCTCCTCATTCCCTCATTGCCCATTCAGACACCCACAACAGCCTGGGACCTCTTTTTGTTTGGGGAAATAAAAACCGCCATAAATTTATGTACTTAAAGGATTTCTCACCAGAAAAGAGCCCCTGGAGACTCCCATTTTTCGAGAGTGAATCTCACACCTAATCACAAAGTGCTGCTATTTGCCGTATCTGCGATGAGGCAGCAGCTCCATCCCGCCTTTCCCAAGGTCTATTTACCAAACCCATTTGCAAGTCTAAAATTTAATCAGCCAGGTTTCATCTTGGAGGCATTAACATTCAAATGGGACTCACTCCGAGGGGTGGAGCTGGACTAACCCGGGCCATTGATACTGGGCAGCTCCCAGGTCGGGTGCAGTGATTTCCGCACAGCCTGGCACCAGGGGTGTGGCAGGGGCAGGGCCCCCCCAAATCCTGATGGGCAACACAGTGGGGGTGACACAGGAGCATCCCCACCCTCTCACATGAAGAATTAAAGCACAGTGGCCCCTCCTCAGAAAGCCCATTGCTTTGGAATAAACCGCCCAGAGCCCCAAGGAAATCTGCCCGCGGGGATGACGAGGAGCTATTCCCAGCCCCGTGCCGGCAGCACATGCCTCAGGGGAGGGATTCATTAGGCAGCGCTCATAAAACATGTTTTATGGGCTGCCCTGCTCATTGGGATGGACGGGAGGGCCCCACTTGACCTCGGGGGGGGAAAGGAGACGGATGATGACAGGAGCCAGTGGTATTTCATCCCGACCAGATTAACGGGCCCTGCAGAGCAGCCGGGCTGCAGGGCCCACGGAACTCAGAGGGACATTCAACACTGCCCAGCAAAATCCAGCAGCTTCATCTAAAGCAGGAGGACTGTGCCCTTTGGGGAATTTCTCGGGATTTGGGTGTGCAGGTTGGCAGCTCTGCAGACCCTGGGCACAAGTGTCCCTTCCTGGGGACCAGCATCCCTCCCTGGGGGCTTCAAAGATAAACATTAAGTTTCAGCCTGGTTAAATCTTTCCCTCTTAAGCCAATCCTCACTTTGCTAATCCCCCAGCTCCCTGCAGTAGAGAAGGGACCTGCACAGGCTGCCCCAAGGTGCCACACGGAATCTGACACCATGAAGTGACATTTCCCTGTCCCTGCACCCAGCCAGAGCTGTGGAACGACAACAAAGCACCTGCTCAGTGGATGCATCCAGGAATCACCAAGGCTCCTTTCATCCTCCCCACCTCTCTCTGCCTCTGGCCCTGACACATTTTAATTATTTGCACCACTTTCTCACATTTGCTCTGGTGCCTCTTGCTGGCACCTGCGGCAGGAGCTGGTGGCACGCTGGGCCTGCCAGGGCTGAGTGCTGCCTCTGGCTCTGCCCCACGCCAGGGCTGTCCAGGACACCCTGAGCTGTGCTGGAGAGGGAATTAGGAGGCTCTTGGAAGTGTGCAGTGAGGGCAAAGGTGGCACAGTTCATCCGTGCCCTGGCTCTGGGAGGGCGAGCACGAGCCTGGCTCTGTGAGCAGGGATGCTCCATCCAGCATGGCAGGGTACCAGCCCCACAGCAGCCTCTCCCCTCTGGAAATAACCTTTGCTGGGCTTTATTAGGAGCCATAAAAAGCAGGAGAGGCAGTGTGAGTGAAGAAAGGCTAGAGACATTATGTGTCTCGCTCTGGGAGCCGGCAATGGCTCCGATGCCAATAAATAAATAACAGAAGAAACATTCCCCCGGGTCCCTCTGACATATCTAATTGATATCACCAGGGATCTTCCATGCAGCAAACAGGAATCTAATCTATGGCCTCGCACAGCCGAATGGAAGCAGCAGGGCGGCTGCCACGGAGCCTCCCACTCCTGACAGGGAAGTGGCAACCAATTCCAGGCAGCCCAGAATCCCAAAAACAAATGGAAGGCCTGGAGAGGCAGCAGCTGCACTGGTCTTGGAGAGGAACTCCACTGGAATTCCTGGGGAAAATACCATTTTCCAGAGATTCCACAGGGGAAAGAAAGGAAAAGCAGGGGCCAGAGGAGGAGGTGGCACCACACTGGAGTTTTCCAGCTGCTTCCAGAAGTGCTGGCATTGGCACAAGCAGACAGTGGTGCTGAGGGCTGGCTCCTGTCTGGCACATTGTCTGTGCTGCTCTCGAGTTGTACCTCCACGGAAATGCCCTCAGCCACCACCTTCCACCTTCCCTGTTTAATTAACTCCCTCCTGATGCAGGTAATGGAGCTCTGGAGCTCTTAAACAAAGATTTAATCAGCCCCAGCTCTGCACTGGCAGCATCCAGCTCCCTTTGTTAGATTGGTGTGAAACCCAGGGCATGGCCAGCCCATGCCAGCCTCCTCACTGGCTGCCAGCATCCCAGAGTCCCTGGACAGTCCAGCTCTGAGTCCTCTGGACTCTTTTCCACCACCAAAAAGTCGCCCGGGTCATTGATTTTTAGCATCATGCAAATGGAGCCAGCAGGGAGCTGGCAGCTCCAGTGCATTATTATTTAGGATGGATAAACTCCTATCCCGAGTTCCCAGCACCTTGCTGAGGCCAGGGGAGGGTTTCTGATTTATCGTGATTGTTTTCAGCCTGCGGAGGAGCGGCAGCAGCCGAGGGGAGCGGGCACAGCCGCCTCCATCCCCAGGCCCTGGCAGCACAAGGGCGGCACTGGCCCCGTGCCCTCTCAAGGGCAGAGCTTGTGGCCTCTGCCACATCCACTGGAGATGGGCACCAGGGCAATACCCGACACGTGGCCACTGCAGCGTGTGGAGCAGCCACAGGGACTGCAAACCCCCCCAGCCCAGCACCAGACACCCCTCACGGAGCCCTGCCACACCCAGACGGCACCGACCAGCCGCTGCCCCGTGAGGAGTGTCCCTCCCAGTGACGGTGGATGAAGAAGACGCTGATCTCCGGCAGAAAACAGCCATCCACAGCCCCCCAGAGCCCTCTCCCAGCCCAGCCCGCTCTGCCCCCGCCGGCAGCTCCCTCCGACCCGGAGCCCATTGTGGATAGATTGGCTGCCGGCGCACGGCGATGGCTTTGCAGAAAACCGTCTTAATAAGTGCATCTCCCTGCCAGGGGTGAGGAGCAGCAGCTGAAGCGCCGGCGTGGATGTCAAGTTACAAATGAGACATCCAACTGCTTCATTTATTAGAGGGAATCAATTCGACTTTTCATATTCACCAGGAGTTGGAGGCAGGAAGGACCCCATCAGCCGCCGGCGCTCGGCCCCTGCGCTCCAGCTCGATGCGGCGTGGGGGGAACTGGGAATGGGAAATCTCTGGCTCAGCCACGCTGGATCACACTGGTGCTGTGCTCCTGGCCCAGGAGAGGAGCAGTGAGGAGGGAATTCTCCTCAACACTGCTCTGCAGGGAGTGGCAGGCAGAAGAGGGGCTGTTCCGTGGGGATGCGGCTGCCTTTGCACCAGGGAGCCGTGGCTCTGCTCTTTCGATGAAGCCAGCGGGCTCTGTGTGTGTGTGTGAACACAGTTTAATCCTCCAAGAGCTGTAATTGCCACTGTACAAAAATATTACAGGTCACTGGAAGCAATTTAATGATAATAAAAATTAGAAAAAAAACCAACAGGAAATGAAGCAGCTGCCATCCTCGATTTTCAGGCTTCTTTATCATGCAAAAAGGGCCTGTTCATTTCTCCACAGACATTTGACGTGTCTGCAACCGCAGTAGAAAGACCTGCTCATCCTGCCCCACACTGCTCGTCCTCCCCTGCTGCCCTGGGGGACAAGGACCACCGTGAATGTTGTGCCAAGGGACACCAGAAAAGGCCACACTGTGCCGTCTTGTGCTTGGCCAGAGCCTCCAGCTGAGAAGGTGGCTGGGAACCCCTGCATGCAGCCCAGGAATTCACCTGGAGGGTTCGTTCAGGCAGGAGGAAAGTCACACAACCCCTGAGAGCACAGAACTCACTGCTGCTGCTGGAGAGAAACATTGCAGGTCAATTTGTCCATGTCCATTTATCCATGCCCATTTCTCAGTGCCCAGATGTCCCTGTGATGGAGGGGGAAGCTCTGAGCAGGCAGTGGCACCCCCAACCAGGGGGTTTGCATTGCTGGGACAGCCACGGGAGGAGCAGACCCTTGGACAGAGGCTGTGCCTTGCAGGGCTCCTGCAGCAACTAGAGCAACCACGACAGGAAAGAAAACCCCCAGTGCCCAGCATCTCATCCTGGCAAACCACAGCTGGCTGCCTGGGCGGGCAGGGCTGCTACCAGAGCTCCAGCAGCCCCCAGAGCTGCCCGAGCCCCCCAGGGCAGGACTGCAGGAGCCTCTGGGATGCAGGAGTGCTGCCCAGACACACCAGCAGCTCCCAATTGTCCAGGAGCGTGCTGGAGGCACCTCTGCCCGCCGTGCTGGGGGACAGAGCGGTGCTGCTCGTCCCTGACTGTGGCTGCCTTCACCAGCTCCTGCCATTTCCACATCCCACCCAGGGCCAGGAGGGGCACGAGCAGTGTCTCGGGGCCCTTCCTGCTGGTGCCACGCTGGCACTTGTCAGAGCCAGCAATGGCGACACTGTTATTACACATGGCCTCAAAGCCCATTCAAGGCACTGAAAGATGAATTATGTTTCATTTATATCAAAGAAGCAATCTCAGAGCCCATTTGTGATCAAATTTGCTGTCAGAGAAACTTTGCTTTATCTCATTACATCTGATATCTCTTGGCTTCTTGTCCTTGAGACTATTAAAGTTTAATGTCAAATTCGAGATGAAATGGAATTGTTGCTGTATCATCTCATCAGGACCCGGCGCGCCCCGTCCATCCTCACCATGCTGACAACTCATTACACCCGGGCAGCTGGGGAGAGGAGGCCGAGGGAGGAAGGCCCCAGGGCTGTGAGGAGGGTGGGCACAGCACCAGCCAGCACCCAACGAGAGGCATCCTCACAGCCAGGGGGTGTGGGGGACGAGGGCCAGAGTGATGGCAAGGGCTGGCACGGCCACCACCCCGCTGTGGAGCTCGCAGCCACAGCCCAGGCGATCCCAGGCCTGGAATCCATCAAAGACGCTGCACTTTGGTCCTGTGGAGACAGAGCCGGGCCCACAGCTCAGCGAGGGGTTTGAAATGCAGAGCCAGGCTGGAAAACAGATCTCTTTGAGGTGAAACATCCTCTCGGAATCGTTTAGTCTCTCCGCAATCCTGCTGCCTGCAAAGACTAAACACCTTTGATGATCAGCTTTAGTGGGCTCCCAGGAGATTTCCCTGGAGCCAGCCCGTTCAACCTCCCGAAAGCGCCGTGCCGAGGGGTCTGCCGGGTCCAGATGAAAGCCAGTCCTCCTGGGCTGATCCGCGAAAGCATCCAGAGCCAAGCACAGCAGATTTTCCGGGAAAATAACTCCCAGGTGCTGCTCTCCCCACCTCTGCAAGCGCAGACAAGGGGGGTCCTGGCAGCACCGAGGGGAAAAGGGCAGGAGAAGAGCAGGATGTGGGGAGGATGGGACCCTGGGAAGGATGGGAAGAAGCAGTGATTCCCCAGCTCCTCTGGACACAGATCCCAGCGTGGGGACGCTGGCTCAGGGCAGAGAGCACACTCAGTGGGGAGGACTCAGAGAAGAGACAGCGTCTCCCTGGGAAATCTGCTTCTGAGAAGGAGTTATTATCCATCACGGGAGAAAAAAGGGAAAAAGCGATCAGAAACTTCCCGACAGTCACTCGCACAGTGTCAAAGCCCACTGCAAAAGCAGGCGAGAAGCGCAGAGCCCTGATGGGGCAAGTCCTCCAGGTACCCTCTCGTTTTCAGGTGCCCAACCTTCGACTCTCTGGCTGGGAATTTCAAAGGAGCCGAGGGACACAGAGGCACAATTCCTGCCTCATTGCAAAAGTCTCAAGGAGTTCAGTCTCTGCAGATTAACAAAGGGAAGGTGATGAGGTGACTTGATCAAAGTCTTTAAATACCTACACAGAGAACAAAAAAAAATTGATAATAGAGGGCTCTTCAGTCTAACAACAAAGGTGGAAAAAAACCCAGTGCCTGGGAGCGGGAGCCAGACGAATGCAGGCACCAGGTGGAGGGGGGTGAAGCATCGGGAGCTGGGCAAGGCATCTCAGCGCCTGGAATGTTCTAACCACTGTGGTGTTGGGGTAAAACCCTCCCCACCGAAGGAAAATCTCGTCAGGGCACTCCTCCAGTCCCTGTTACACAGGATGGACAGCCAAAAGCAGCCACCCTCCAGCTGTGTAATTTATGGGAGAAGCTATTCCTGGTGGAGTGCTGGCTGAGCAGACCCCCCGGGGATGTAAATCAGGACACCTCTGTCCCCAGGCACTGCTGGAAGCCAGGCCACAGCCCAGAGAGCTGGGCCTGACCCAGGGGCCGTGTGGCTGGGAATCATCCCGGACACCCCTCGAGCCCCTCGGATTTCCTTGTGGAGATCAGCTCCTGGGATTTGTGTGCCGTGGGTCAGACCCTTCCCCGCACTCTCTGTCGGTGCTGAGAGGGGCAGGAGAGAGCCCAGGGTGGGGAGCTGCCCCCGGCAGCACCTCCAGCCGCCTTTCCCTGCAGGAGCTGAGGTGTGTGCTGGGGGATGTGTTTGACCATCCCAGTGCCAGCTTTGCCTCTCAGCCCGGCTGCTCTGCGTCAGGAATTTAACGGAGACACAAGGATCCATCCCACCGAGGGAATTCCCCGAGGGACCAGCAGCGTTCTGCAATCATCACACATTTTGGGAGCGGGATGCTACAGGCACCCAACGCAGCCCAGCCCCAGCCCCTGATCTGAGGGGCCCCCACCGACCCGGGATTAGCGCAGCACCCAGGGCAAGAGCTGCCAGGGATAAACACAAACTCCTTTCTTCAAAGCTTCAAGCGGCTTTTCCAGCCTGGGCTAAACCTCTGGCATCAATAGCCACTAAACACATCATCATCCACACTTAAAAGAATCAACAGCAGCCTTCATTAGGGCAGCAGGCAGGGGCCGGGGCTCTGCTTTTGTGCTTTCCTGGGTTTAATGGGTTAGTTATGGCACTTTCAAAATGAATGAACTCCGAGCCCAGAGCCCCCAGCTCAATTGTCAGTTATTGCTGGCAGTTTATCAGCATTAACTGATTAGGCTCAGGATGATGGATGCCCCTGCCTGTGCCTGGTGCGGGCCGAGGAGCCGCCGCCTCTCCCTCGGTTCCTCTGTCACCCAGCAGTAATTGCTGGCTCTAATTCCCCACCACCACCACCTCCAGCAGCAGCTTTTGTTTTCATCCTCTCGCAATCACAGAGAAGTCATAATAATAAAATAAAATTCAAATGAGAGGGAAGCTCAGCCCCGGCAGAATTTAATTGATGATCATTACACTTCGGAATCTAAACTCTTTTAATTTCATTGTGTTTCACAGAGATGAATTATGAAATTACGGCTGGCCAATTACTGATCCTGCCTCGGCTTTGTGTGCCTTCCCACTGCTCCTGCCCCTCCAAACACCCAACCCTTTCCTTCTGGAAAGATTGGTGGAAAAGGGGAGACGCTGCCATTTATCTCCAGAGCAGCTTCCCAGTGGGGAAAAGCAGAGAGTGGGAAAAAGAGAAGGGCTGAGGTGTTCAAACCATTGCTTCCCAGCAGGAGCTGGGGATGGTGGCTCCTATGGATCCTCTTCCCCCAGGGCTCTGCCCTGCTGCCACCAGGCAAGGAGCATCCTGAGGACACCCAGGAGTGCCAGCACCAGCCCCTGCATCCCAGAGGTGGCTCTGGCACAGCTGGCACTGGTCTGTGGGGACCCCACCATGGCTTTTTCAGGGGGCTGTCACAGAGGGAGCCTTGGAGAATGAAGGCCACTCCCTCAGAACCCCCCCGGCACAGCCCAGCAGACACACAGTGCATCATTCCTGCCATCCCATCCAGGGAAATTTGCAGGAAGCCTTTTCCTCAGGGCCCCCATAAAGCCTCCATGCCTTAAATTCCTCCCTGTTTTGTTTCATTCAGTGCCAGGATTTCACTGACAGCGGAGCTTTGCCTGCCACAGGAAGGCAGAGACGCGCAGGCACTCCCAGGTCTCTCCCACACTGCTCCACTCGGGAGCTCCTCCGCAGCACTTCCATGCTCCGGGAAGGGGATCAAACTGGGAAAACCCATCCCAGCCCCACCCATCCGTCCCCTCATCCTGCACCTTGGCCACCTGGGCACAACCCAAGAGCCCATTTGGCAAATGGAACCAAAGGGTGGCTGACAAGTGGCTGCAGTGCAGCCCAGCAGTGGCTGCTCCGGGGGCCCCGACTCAGCCTTATCTCCTGCACTCACTTCCAGTGCGGTTCATTACAGAGCTCTCTCCTCTTTTGGGCTGGCCTTGCTTTCTTCCCCCGAGGGCTGAACGGGCAAATAAAGCCTTTTGCGAAACGTCACTGGAAGAAAAATACAGGCCACCACCAGAGCCCCACCAAATAAATAAATAAGTGGAAAGTGATAAATTTTGGCTGTCTTATAAAGACAGACCAGCATTGCTTATCGGCCACGATGTAACCAGATAGCTGCCTCAGAAAACAGGCGCTGGCCCCTGGGTAATAAATGAAAGCAATAAAGGCAAAGTGGCTCCTCTGAGCAATAATTGAGCCCCGCGGTGCCGGCGGGAGCCGCTCCCCCCCTCAGGGGCTGCCCCGGGAGGGGTGCAGGGATGCGGGTACCCGGTGCCTCTCCACGGAGGATGCTGCTGCCCAAATGCCACTCCCAGCAGGGAAGCTGCTCCTGCTGCCACCCGGGATCACAAGAGAGAGCAGGAGGGAGCCCAGGGCTGTGCCTCTCCCGACAAACATCCCCGGAGCAGTTTTCCTTAAAGAGGTGTCTATTTAGCACCATTTCCGTCACAAGCGGCTGCTTTGCATTTCTTCTGCCTTTATTAAAACTGATTTTCTATTTGCTCCACACAAGCCAATCTGATTACATTTCCATTTTCCCCTGAAGAGAGGGTCTCGCTCTCCTGAGGGAAAATGGAGCTGGGGCTCAGCCCCCCCCCGCCTCCCGCTCAAGGGCTCTTGTGCCAGGAGCGGGGCTGAGGACCAGAGCCGGGGCTGTGGGGAGCTCTGCTCTGCTGCATCCCGCAGCTGTTTCCATGGGGACACGGAGGCAGCGATTCGCAGGCCTGATCCTGCCTGCGCCTGCAGGAACACCAGCCAGGAGCCGTTTCAGCCAAAAGGTGGGTTTGCCTCGCACAGAAGCAGCAGCAGGTGAATCGAGGCGGGGGCCAGCAGGGATATCTGTGTCTGCACGCTCCCCTGGAGCATCTCCGCACTGGGCACCGCCAGCCTTGCCGCACAGAGGCTTCTCCTCCTTCCCCCTCCCTGCTGCCCATATTGCATCCCCGCGGGATGTCTCCTAAACTCGCATCCCCCGCGGCCCGAGGGGGTGCTCGGCTCTGGCAGCAGAGGGGAGGATGCCGGCGAAGCAGGTGCTGATAAATAGGTCAGCAATTCATCCCCCAGCACGGCCTGTCGGGGCTGGCACGGCCCCGCCAGCGCCGTGGGTGACATTGGGAGCCACAGCCAAGCACAGGAGCCCTCCCGCTGCTGGTGAGGGGACGGGCCAGCAGCAAGGGCTGGGACAGCCATGGCACCCCTGCGGCTGGCAAACCCCGTTCCAGCCGCTCTGGGATGAAAAAACAACAAGGAGTTTTCATTTTGGATAAAGATTTTTAAAATCCATTTAATTGGAAAGCACCCATTAGTGTCCCTGCCCTCTCCAAGGCTCAGGGCTCTCTCTCCATCTCTGCCTTCCACTCCTCACCAGCCTTGTGGAAAGCCATTACCAGGAAGCAGCTTTGAAGTCCCAACTTTATTAAGATTGATTCCACCTGCCTCCAGTTTTGACAAGTCCAAAGCAAACATGCAGGGCCACGGGGAGATTTGGTAATAATTACCATCTTTAATTACTACTAAAACATCAATTGCTCTTGTTCAATTAGTATCAGAGATCCAGGCATGGCAAATTTTGTAGCACAAAATAAGCTGAAAATTGATTTCTGAGCACTTAACGCAGATCCCAAATTGCAAACCTGATAAGGGGCCCTGGCAGAGCACGGGCACCAACAGGGAGGGATCTCACCGATGGAACGGCTCCAGAGCAAGATTGATAACCTGTGAAGCTGCATCGTGTACCTGGAGCAGGAGGGACTCGTGAGGGAACAGTGTTGACAAGGACAGAGGCAGCTGGAGATGGAACCCTGGGTGATCCATGGCTGGAAAGGGGACACAGCTCCTCCCCTCTCACCAAAGCACTGGCACCCACCCTGGCCATCACAGGATCACTGAGGTTGGAAAAGACCTTCAGGACCATCAGATCCAACCTGTGCCCAATCCCCACCTTGTCACCAGACCAGAGCACAGAGTGCCACATTCCTTGGAGGACTCCACCACCTCCCTGGGCAGCCCCTGCCAACACCTGAGCCCCCTTTCCATGGAGAAACTCCTCCCGATGTCCGACCTGAGCCTGCTTCCAAGAAAAGCACTGCCAGCCCTCGGAGGAGCCACAGCCAGAGCCCCCCAGCACTGGAGATGTCCCTGTTAGAGAGGGAAGAAGGTTCATCTGTTCTCCAGCTGCTTCCCCCGGGTATCCACTGCCCAAAGCCTGGACGGGGCACGGCACAGCCACCACCGTCACCACAGATGACCGCTCACACCAGAACATTCCAAAACTCCACTCCAGCATTACAGATTCACAAGCAGCCAACGCTTTCCCTTCCACTCCCGGTCAGGAAGAGGAGGAGAAAGGCCCGGGTTTCCTCTGCCCCAGCTCGAGGGAGCAGCTAATTGCTGCGGCAATGGGCAGAGCCATTTGCATAATGAAGCGTGGAAGGGATGTTTAGCTCATGTATTTTTTAGAAGGTTTATCTTTCATTTTATTTAGCTTAAGAAGGGCACGTCACTCAAACCCGGCGGTCATTTATAAAGACATTTCCACCGTGCCTGTGCAGAGCTGTCTGCAGGCCTAAGTGGCTGCTCCGACCAGCCCCGAATACTAATGGGAGCTGCATCCACACAGGGGAGAGGGATGAGGGAACTGTCTCCAGCAAACTCCCTTCCTGCTACTCCCATGTGCAGCTTTGTGAGGAAAAATCTCCAGCTCCCCCCCCGGGAGTTGCAGATTTCTCTCTTCAGCCTCCTGAGCACCAGCTCCTCGAGGGAAATGCCAGGGCTGAGGGAACGGGCGCCCATGGAAGCTGGTGGCTCCTGAGGAAAGCTTTGAGCTGAGGCTGCTCATGGGCTTGGTGTAATTTGGGGAAACAGCCTTTGCTGTAAATGAGCTCTCTGGGCCCTTCCCTGTCCCAGATGTGCCCATTGCACAGCTGGGAAGGTCTGGGGCTCTGCAGTACCCCGAGGACCACCCTGACCCAGCGAGCTGCTGCAGAGGAACCGTCTGGTACCAGCCAGGACCTGGCACAGCGCCTCTCACCAGCTGCTTTGCTGTCAGCACCAGAGCCCTGCAGCCCTGGGCTGTAGGAGAACAGATGATGGGACAGAGGGAATGGGGCTGCGGCCGAGCCTCCTCCCTATTGGGGTGCAGCTGGGCAAGGTCAGCGCTGAAGGAAGAAGAAGCACGGAGTGTTGATGGGCAGTGACCGACCACAAAAGAGTAAAAGGGCACCACAGGTGCATGTGAGAAACAGGGCATGAGAGGTTGTACTGGGGAATAATAAAGCGCTGATGCTTGAACCCATTCCCTGCGTCAGTCGTGTGTCCATCATCAACTGGAGCCACCACCAGCAGCCACCCCTGTCCGAAACTCTGGGTTGGCCCAATTGTCCCCCGGCTCTGAGGATGAAGCACGGCTCAGGTGGGCAGCAGGGCCGGCTCCCACCTGGCAGCTCCTCCCAGAGCCGAGGGACCCGGCACGCACAGGTGCGCCCGAGCTGGAGACAGGGCTCCAAACTAATTAGCACACGCACAGCCACTCATCGCTGTTATTACTGTGACATTATTAATTTCCCCACCTCTCATCTGCAGCTTTTCGGTGCCTTCATTTCAATCTGCTCTAGCATCAAGAGATGGAAATTAAACCCAGGCGTTTATCCCGGAGTCATGCAGCCCCTTCCCTCCTCCTCCCGTTCCACTGCACCCACTGCCCGTGCACCGCAGGCTCCCAGTGCTCCCAGTTTGGGTCACAACTGCCCCCCACGGCCCCATTTCACCCCGTAAATGGGGGTTTGTAACTGCAGGGCAGCAGCCAAGCAGGGGAACAGGATGCAGCTGCTGAGATCTATTTGTTGGGAGTCATTAGCTACTCTGGGCCATCAATCTATTACCATAAACTTAAGCTTCCAGATTCTTTCATTTTAAATGAATTTTCACATCGTATTTCCAAACGAGCTCTGCCTCCAGTCAGCTCCCCTTTATCTAATAAAGCTATGCAAATATTTTGTTATATTTCAATGAAATATGTCAAAAAGTATTACCCAGTGCATTATCTCAGCATCAGCACGGAGGCTCTGGTCCCTGCCACGGGCAGGCTGTCACTCACCGGGCCCTGAGGTGACAGAGGACGAGCGTCCCCTGCCCCACCACCACCTCTGTGAAGGTCACCTGGGGCAGGTAGTGCTGCCATGAGCCATGGGGGGCTCGGGGGGGCAAAAGGGACACGGTGCCATTGAGCACATGCTGCCCTGAGGAGGTGGCAGCTCCCCCTGGCACCTGGGCAGCCAAAGGCCTGGGACACCTGGAGAAACACCTCGCTGCCTTTGATGTGCAGCAGGGACTGTTCTTCAGTCCTCCCCCTGGCTCCTTATTGCCAGAGGACACTGTGTGCCAACCTCTCTCCATCTCAGAACTTGCCTCTACAGACTTATTTTTCTAAAAGCACTTTTATATTTTTAATTGGTATTCTGCAAACTCAGAGCCTTCCCCAAGGAGCTAGGATGTTTGTCTTCAAAAAAGCCTTTCTTTTCCCAACAAATTTTTTCAAGTACAAATTTTGCTGGCACGGATGAATGAGCTGCCATGTGCCCCCCGTGACCTGCCTGGCTTCTCCTGTTCCCGGGCTGGGAGTGAGGGGGAGGAGAGCAGCAATGCAGCATCTTCCCAGCAGTGAAGCATCTTCCCCCACCCCTGCCCTGCCCAGACCCCCAGGCAGCTCCTGCCAGGCCCAGGGGTCTGAATCCCAGCCAGGCAAAGAGCCACCACCACTCCCCCTGCTCCCGCTCTCCTGCGCTGGCACCAAATTAAATAACTGCAACTCCCTTTTTATTCTCCATTTGACAGTAACGTATTGCAAATGCAGCTGGTTTTGACATCCTAATATTCAGGCTTGTATCCCTTGGGATAAACACGTCATCTGTTATCTGAGCAAATGATTTGTACCAGGACAGCAGGGAGCGGGGAAGTGGAGCAGACAGGTGGAGCGGGGCCGGGGTAGAGTGCGGTGCCCAGCCCGGCCGTGGTCCTGCCCAGGGCTGGCACAGCATCCCAGGGTCCTCTCCCACCAGCAAATGATGTCCCTGTGCCCCGAGCTGGGGTTAACCAGCTTTTATCTCACTGCCCTGGGCCATGTCCTTTCCAGGGAAGTGCTGACAGCTGGAACAGAGGGCACAGGACACAGGGCACGGCACACGGGGCATGGCACAGCTGAGCGCCCAGGGCGGCTGCTGTCATTAGCAGGGTGGTGGCACTGCTGTCATTAACAGGGTGGTGGCCCAGCTCTGGCTCTTGTCCCTCCTTGAGCTCTGCCTGGCTGCCTGTGACCCACTGGGAAGGCAGCCAGGACATCCGTGGTGTCACTCAGCCCACGGCACACGGCCTGTCCGGCCATCCAGGGATGGTCACTCCCTCATCTGCACGGCCACAATGTGTCTGTCACCAGCATGATTTTATTAGGCAGGATCTCAAAGGTTTATTTCCTTTCAGTGGTGAACAGACATGAAGGGTCTCAGATCTGTTTTTCACGTACTTGTAGTGAAAAAAGGCAGAGCGGGACTGAATCCCTTGCGGAGTGTGAGAAAACGCCGGGCACGGGGCTGGGAAAGCACAGGGATCCAGTGGGAGCCTGGAGCAGAGGGTGGCTTGTGGCTGGTCCTGCCAGGCCACACCCCAGGGATGGGCAGAGCAGTGTCCTTGTTCCACCTGTATGGAGCAGTTGGGGCAGGCTCGGGGCAGCTGGGAGCGCTGGGAATTCCGGCTGTGGCTTTTCCTGTGCATGTTCCCCTTCAGACTGTAACAGCTCCATCCACTCACCATTGCTTCCCACGAACAGCTTGGCAGGGCTTAGGTGATATCAAAACCCCATTGATTGTTTTGCTCTGTGTTTAAGGAATGAAAGTGCTGGAGCTTTCCCAGAAATCCTTTGAGCAGCAAGACACAACTGTGGCTCGGGGCTGAGTGCAGAGCAAACGCAGGGGTTTATTTCTCTTCCCAACACGGCTCTGGACTTGCTCTGCAGAGGAAAATGATTGTGGAAGTTATTTAATCAAAGGCAGGAGCTGATTCCTGACTATCCGACCTCCTGCTGCACTTGACAGTCTCCCTCCCACCGGCTCTAATCCAGGGATCCGTGTGGTGCCCCCTGTGCCCCGCTCCAGCTCCCTCACCTGCAGATCCACCTGTCTCCCCCAGCCAGGATCCTGTGCCAGTGCAGGGGCTGCAGGACCTGCTCCCACCTGGACTCCTCATCCACCAGGATGTGGTGCCCCTGGGGCATCCTGGGGAGCTGCCAGGCGTCCTCAGCCCAGGCTCCTCACAGGGGAGCTGATTACACCCCAACCTCCCCACGCTTCCACCCCACACTGCCACCTCTCACCTTCCCCTCCCCACCAGGCACCAGGCTCGGAGGGGGGGATTTGGCATGAGGCTTGAAGGTTTCTGTTAAAATCTGCAGGAAGAGGCTTGGAGCCCGTGAATATTCCGTAGGAGGAGATGGATTAGTGACTGAGACATATCTGAAGGGATTTGTGAGGAATTATTTATGGTGGTAACAAGTAAGCACTCATTTAGCTTATATTATACATTATCCAAACAAGGCGTCAAGCTCTGGAAGTTAAGGCAGTAATGCCACTCCAAATTAAATTCATCAGTGCCTTAATTAAGATCTATATTTAGTTGTTAATTACGGGGAGCGGAGCTGAGGGTGAGATGCTGCGAGTGAGGAGCAGTGGGATGGGGTTTGGGAGGGAAAAGGGAACTGGAAACCCCGGGAAGAGGCGAGCGGACACAGCTCCCCTCTCCCGCCTCCCCTGCACCCACCTCATCAGCGGCTACAGCCGGCTTTGATCCCAGAAATCAAACCCCGCCTGATGGGTGACTGCATGTTATGCTAATCCTGGTTGATTGAGCTGAGATAATTACACTTCATCCAGGTTTCCTGGGAGTTTTGAATAAATATTGATGCACAGCTGTCCCCCCGCTCAGGTACCTGCACTGGAGAGGTCTGTGCCTGCCCTGGGCTTGCCCTGGACCGGTGGATGGCCTGGGAATGGGGCCAGTGGTGGGGCAGGGGACACCGGGATCCATCAGTGGCCCTCTTGGTGCAGGAATCACATCCAAGCTCCCCTTCAAGGCGTTGTGGGCTCATGGCACCTTCTGCTTATCCAGAACAGCACAGCACGTGGCCAGGGGGCCCTGCCTGTCCTCCCTGACATGCAGAGCCTTCAGCAAGGCATTTTCCTTGCTATCCCTGCCCAGGATGCTCACGGAGAGGCACCAGGACCCTGACTCTGCATCCCTGGGATGGGCGAGGGGCAGCTGGAGCCTGTGGCCAGGAGCTGCCTTGGGAGCAGGAGACACGAGAAAGCAAGGAAATCAAATTATACATTCCTAGGAAGCATTTATAAGCTGTGTGCATTCTTTAATCTTAATTAGAAATCTTAGCAGCTCCTGCTGGCTCTGTAATCAGCGCTGGAGCGCGGCTGACCCCCGCCGTGCTCACCTTGAGAGTCGGGAGCAGGTATTTGAGGAGGGAGCCAGGGACGGAGCCGGCTCCGTGTGCTGGGGCAGCCTGGGGGTGCAGAGCCGGGCTCAGAGCAGAGTCAGGCAGTGGTGAGTGTTCACTGAGCTCTAATTAAACTCTGGCAATGCCAGGCGCCCCTGGTCATCTCCTCTCTTGGCTCAATAACATCCCTGTTTGCAATAAATGTGATTTCCCGGAGAGGGGGCAGCTGGGGGACAGCGCCGGGCACTGACACGGGAGAAAGCAGATGCCAGGGCCACCAGAGAGCCTGGGCTTGCTGGAACACTGGTGGCTGGATGGGTGTTCCCGGCAAACACGCTGTCCTGTCCACATGGCCTCTCCAGGCAGGTCCTCCTCCAGTGGCGGTGCTCGGCTCCTCATTAGTGCGAGGATCAACAGCCGCTCGTTTGCTCACCGCCGGCCGGCTCGAGCTGAGCAAACTCGGACAGGGCTGGGCAAACAGGGAGCTGCTGGCCGGGTCTGCACGGTCCCTGCTGCGGGAGAGCTGTGCCAGAAACCCCGCACCCGGCGGGACCCGGGCTGTGTGGGACGCTGGGCTGTGGGTCCCCCTGCAGCATCACAGAGCCCCCTCTGCACCCCTCCAGCCCAGCCCTGCACGGGCTTCTGCTTCTTCCAGTTGGATTCTTACACTGGGGTGATGCAAAGGATGTTTAGGGGGGAGCAGGAGGGGCTGGCAGAGCCCCCGGATGGTGCCAGCAGCAGTGGTCGAGAAAAGAATGCAGTCCTGCCTCCTCCGTCATCCAGAGGGCTCATGTGTACCATCATTCCCGTATTTTGGATGTCTTCCAGGGTTGTTTGCTCTGCCAACCCTCTCCTACTGCGAGCTGCGTGCTTCCCAGCCCAGCCCCTGTGCATACATATATATATATTTATATATTTGTGTGTGTGTGTGTATGCAGCAGGCACATTCCCAGCGCACACAAACAAACAGAGCTCCCTGCATTTGTACACGGAGGAAGGAGGAAGCGCTCCCCGCCCGCCCACGTGTCCCCAGCTGGGGCAGTCCCGGCCTGCCGACCCCACGGTGGGGACTGGTGTTGTAGGGTCACAGAACCCCAGAAAGGTTTGGGTTGGAGGGAGGTTAAAGCCCCGCCGGTGCCACCCCTGCCATGGCAGGGACGCCTTCCACTGTCCCAGGCTGCTCCAAGCCCCATCTAACCTGGCCTTGGACACTTCCAGGGATCCAGGGGCAGCCACAGCTGCTCTGGGCACCCTGTGCCAAAGTAAAGAATATTTTCCCGATATTTTTTCTCTGGGAGATCCCATAGGGATGGGTTGCTCCGGTGCCATCACGGTTCTGCCGGGCACCGGCTGCTGCTCCAAATTCTGCCATTTCTGTCAAGCCTGGGAGTAAACAAAGCAGTGCTAATAAAGGAGAGGCACCATCCCGGCAGTCCTGGTGTAATTGCAGTTATTTAATAACCTCCTTGTGACATCAGCAAGGCAGCCAAAAATCCTTCCCTGCGAGGGCACAACGCTGGGGCGCCCCATCCTGCGCTGCCGCTTGCAACGGCTAATGAGCAATGAAGGCTGAGTTTTAGGAATAATTAAAGCTCCCCAGGGCTCCCACATCCTTGGTGCTGACTGCAGCCCCCTTGCACGGAGAAGGGGAGCGGTGCCATCCCTCCTGGGTGACGGCACAAGGTGCTGGCACGTCCCTGGCTGCCGGAGCACTGTCCCCGTGGCACCCTGCCCTGCCAGAGCCTGGGTTATTTCATCAAGCACCCTCAGCACTGGCAGGACTCGCAGCTCTGATCTGCTCCATCGATCGGATCTCTTAGAAACTCATGGACTAATTAAGTTGTGTCCCTCCCTGGCTGCCGCGGCCGGAGCGCTGCGGGGAGGGCGGGCAGGACCCGCACGGTGCCACCCTGCCCCGTGTGTGCAGTGACCTGTGGCGTGGGGTGCCACCAGGACCCCCCAGGCGTGCCACACCGACCCCTCCAAACGGAGCAGGGGAAGGCAGGATGATTTGTTGACATCTCTGCTTCTGGTCACAATAAAAATAAATAAATAAGGGCGGAGAAAAATCCCTGTGAACATGAGTAATGGCCCAGGAATGAGCAACCCGAGATAAAACTGAATAATAACATGTCAAAAACTACACGATGTGGGTTTTTATTCCCCAGCGGAGTTTCCTTCCTGCTAATCCATCACTGTAGAAGATGCAAGATTACTGCTTTCACAAAAAACTCCGGGAGATAAATGTGAGTAAATTAGGGTTTATTATATTATTTAGGGCAATATAATTTCGAAAGTTCCTTTATTAAATTATTTATGCCCCTGGCGGTGGCTCCGCTGGGCACTGGCCCTCCCTGGTAGCATCCCCCTGTGCCGGGTGGCCGCGGCGGTGGGTGAGGCGGGGACAGCGGCGGTGACAGCCATCGTCAGCAGCAATGCCAGCCCGGGAGGATCCACGGAGCGCCGTCCTGCCTGGCTCCCGCTCTGCAGCCCCCCGGGGGTGACATCCCCGCGGCTGACATCCCCATCATCGGGTCACCGCGGACCTGGCAGGCGCCCGCTCCCACTCCCGCTGGTGCCTAAACAAGGAGTCAGGCGCTTTTCTGGAAATTGCAGCAAAATTACAGCCCCATCCATAATGAAAGGCTTGTCCTCCGGAGGGGAGGCTGGCAGGAGCCCGCCGTCCTGCTGCAAGGCGGCTGCAGCCTGTGTTTAATCCGGCGGCGCAGGCTCTCCGTCCGCGCAGGAGAGCCCAGGGCTGGCAGGGGAGGAGCGGAGCCCCCGGGACGGGACAGGACAGGTGAGGCAGGGAGGGACAGGTGAGCTTTGGCACGGCGGAGAGCAGGAACCGAACGGGAGCAGCCCCGCTCCTCTTTCCCCCAGGCGAGCGGGGTCGCCGAGCACCCGGAATGGGGACGCAGAGCATCCCGGATGGGAATGCCGCGCATCCCGCAGGAGCCGGGCAGCGCTGCAGGGCAGCAGGGCTCCCTCTCTCCCCGGCCATCCATCACCCGCCATTCCCAGCTGGCTCCCAGGCGCTGGCAGAGGGAGCAGCGGGCAGGCGCGGAGGGATGGATGGATGCACCCTGCACCGGCGAGGACACGGAGCCCACCGAGCCAGCGAACCCCAGGAGAGGCGGCTGTGCTCGCACGGTCACTGCTGGGATGTGGTGCCGCGATGGCCTGGAGCAGCCGGCACCAGCCCCGCTGCCGGTCCCTGCTGGCACCGGCCCCAGCCCCGGGATCCCGGCCACGCCAGGCCTGCCGCGGGCTCCTGAGCGCCGGGCGCTGCCGCGGCATCCCCGCTCGTCAGCTCCAGCGGGCTAACGAGGCCCGAGCTGACAGAGGAGGATTACCCGCTCCCAGGAAGCCGGCGTGATTGTGTTTACTCCAGAACCTGGGCCGATTTACTTGTCGGTGCGCATCATTAATCTTCTTCTACAATCCCTTCCCCATCTGCTCCCACTTTTTAATGAACTGCCACTTGCCACACTCAATAAAATCAACGCATTCCCGGGATCGCAGCGAGAGGGGAAGCAAGAGGCAAGGCAGGGAGGGAGGGACGGAGATAAAGAGATGCACTTTGCTTTGGGAAGGTGTTTTCTCATCTACATGGGCAAACAGAACGCAGCAGCTCTCCCTGAGACACTTTTGGCTGCCTTGCCCCGAGCCAGTCACAAATAACCACATCAGACTGCGCCGAACGCGAGCCGTACAATGCCGAGTGTCAGCCCAAGTTTGATCCCAGCTCTGCTGTTCTACACAATTATTTTCAGCGCATCAATACTGCAGGCGGCACCGAGATTGTAGTTTTCCAGCTTGCTGGCAGCTCTGGGGATTCATCCGATATCAGGCTATTACCTTCTGATTACTTTCCTTGGCAGCCAACCCGTTTGGAGCTGGCAAATAAACAATAGGGAAGAGTGTGATGGGGAGCTTAGCTTTCAAATTACACTTTTCAATCATTTGTCACACCAAAGGTATAATGAGTGTTTCATACAAAACTCAAAAGGCTGCGGGGCTGGTGGGGGGGCTTCACTTAATGTGGAGGGCGCCGGGTTTGGGTGGAGCTCAGAAACTTCATTTCCATTTCTCGGTATTTTTGTTTGTGGACGCGGCCAGCCCAGCTGGGCAGGACCTGTTGGAAAAGCTCTGTGCCGGGGAAAAGAGCCAGAAAGCCCAGGGAAGGGAGGGGAAGGACAGGACAGATGCCATCCCAACACACCTGCAGGGACCTCCCTGTCCCTGGAGACGGCGAGGATTGCTGCACCTGAGCTAATCCCTAAGCCTTTGTTCCTTAACGCTACTCGGGATCAGAGAATCTCACGTTAATGTGGATCTAACGTAGAAATCCATACGAGCCATTGGATACTAATTAAATGCCATCATTCTATTGATATTCCCGGTGTTTATTGCTCGCTGCAATTAGCGCCGAGTCCTCACTGCCGGGGCACTGCCCCTGGCACGGAGCATCCCCTGCCCTTTCCCGACACCACCTCCCGCCCTGCTGGAAGTTTCCTGCGGCAGACTCGGAGGAGAAGCTGCTTTGGGAGTCAGAAACCCGCTGCCTCGCCCTCAGCGTCCTCCCCCGAGCTGTTTCAGCCCTGTCTCCTCCTCAGGCTCGCAGTCCCACTGCCCACATGTCAGACGAGAGAGCAAGGAATAGAAATCGCTCCTTAAAGTTCACAACCCGTCACTCTGGCTTTCAGAAATACAAGCAAAAATGGCAAAGCAGAAGGGGGAAAATCCATTTCTTTCGAGATGATCTTTCCCTGGAACATGTCCTGTTGATCTGCAGTCAGGGAAAGGTGAGTGTGTTTGTCTGAGATAGGGGAATCAGATCTGTCTGAACTCTGCTCTGCTCCAAGCTGCCCCCTTCAAAAGAGCTTGTAGAAAAAGAAAAGCCTTGAGAGAGAAATCTCTCCTGTTCCAACACCTTCCCTTTGGGAAGGTGCCCCCAGAGGGAGGACCGGCCCTCCTGCCCCTCTGCTGTGCCAGTGCAACAGCGGGATGCACCCGGCAACCCCCCCGGGCAGGACCAGCCTCTCCTCGGCTGTTTTGGGCTGGATGCTGTGACCCCAAAGGCACTGGGGGTGCTTAGGGCAGGATGCTGTGTCCCCAAAAACACGGGGGCCACACTGGGGACTGCAGCGACCTGTTGCATCCCGCAGCGGGGCTGAGCTGAGCACCCGTCAGGCGGCAGAACAAGCCTTTATTCCTACAGGGATAAAAGGACTTTGCAGGGACATCTCCGGCTGCCACAGCCCCTGGGGCACCAGCACAGACGTGTGGGACAGGGACAGCCCATGGGGCCAACACTCAGAGCATCCTCTCCAGTGTCACCAGTCCCGACCCGGCGGGAGCTGCGGGGGGGACACCTTGGCCGGGAGCACCGCGGAGCCCTGCGGGTCCCCTCAGAGCCCCTCGCAAATCGCAGCGGCGCGGGGCGAGCGGCTGCGCGGGGCTGCGGGCCCTGCAGTGCCAGTGCAGCAGTGCCACCTCCCGTCCGCGCCGCGGGGACAGCCCGGGGCTCGCCCACCCTCTGCCCGGGTCCCCGCAGGGCTCCGCGCCCCTGCCCCGCTGTGCCCGGGACATCCCCCCAGCACGGAGCCGCCGGCACCTGCGGGGCTCTGCTGCCCGCACAAAGGGGACACTGCGAGGCGGATCCCCGCCAGCAGGAGAAACCGGAGAAAAATAAACACTTCGTCGAACGGAAAGGGAAAAACCAGCAGCGTGACCTATAAACATCTGCTCCTGTTCCCTCCAGTTATTGCAGAGAGAGAAGCAAGAGATATTTCAGGCTGCTCGTACATCTGGGAAGGGGTTTGGGGTTTGCTTGCTTCCCCCACCCCGTCACTTTCCAGGCTGTAAGAACCGCAGAACGGATTAGAATTAAACCTCCCTGCCTTCAGCTAGAAGCAGTGTCCCTAAATGCTCGCCCAGGAGGGAGGTGCCGTAGGGAGACCTGCGGCGGGGGGCTCACTCCGAGCCCCTTTCTAGCCCTGGGGAGCCCCACTGTGACAAGGAGACAGGCAGAGAGGCACCTCAGGGCTCCTATCCGGGGGCTGAGCCTGCTCCTGCCCCCACAGCTGCCACCGCAGCCAGCAAGCAAGAAAGCAATGCTGTATGTTCGCGTTTGCACTCCTGCTGCCCGGATTCNCCCTTTCTAGCCCTGGGGAGCCCCACTGTGACAAGGAGACAGGCAGAGAGGCACCTCAGGGCTCCTATCCGGGGGCTGAGCCTGCTCCTGCCCCCACAGCTGCCACCGCAGCCAGCAAGCAAGAAAGCAATGCTGTATGTTCGCGTTTGCACTCCTGCTGCCCGGATTCCCACCAGGATGAGCAGCTCTCCCAAGGCAGCCCCTGCGGGAACCCACCCCGCCTCGGGGGAGCAGCCCGGGGTCTCCCCGAGGGCTGCCAGGTCAGCCAGGATGTCCTGGAGTGGCCCTGGATGCTCAGCCCTGAGTTACGGGGGAATTTCTCTGGAGAGAAGGTGCTGCCAAGTCCTGCCCTCCCTTCAGACGGGTGCAAGCGATGCTCTCCAAGGGAGGCTGCAGCGGCAGGACGCAGAAGGGTGCGGGAGAACTGGGAAAGGCAGTGAGGAACAAAACCCAACTGGTGAACAGCATCGGGAAATCCCGCTGGGAGCTCAGGAGAGGAGCGGGAAGCGGTTGGTGTAACCTTGGAGACGGAGACAAGGAGCCCGAAGCGGAGGGAGGCAGCGGGAGGGGAACATCGCAGAGGGGCTCGGCAGGGGCGGGTGGGAGCCCCTTCCCAAAGCTGGACAGAGGGCCCGGGAGTGGAGCCCGCGGGGGGCCTGGAGGGGCACAAAGAGGTTCTGCAGAGAACCCGTGCCAGGGAGGGGGAGCAGGAGGGTGAGGCAGGTGAGACAGCGGGAGAGAGAAGCGAGGTGGGAGGATAAAGAGAGAGAAGCGGGGAGGAGGTGGTGGTGCAGGAGCAAGAGGAAAGATCAGACAGGAACAGGGAAGAGCTCGGATAAAAGCTGTACCCAGGCTGCTCCGGCCGCCACACCACAGCCAGAACAGTCCATGTCGTGAAGCCGTGTCCGCCTGGATAAATCCCATCCATCCCCCAGAGCAAGCAACGGCTGCAGTTCCCTTCTGCTCCTCCAACTTTCCATCCACCCCACCCCGCTCCCTCTTTGCTGTTTCCCTTCGGCACAAAGCTCTTTGCTCAAACCTCAGACCCCCTCCTGCCTGGCCCCCAGCTCGGCAGGAACTGGGCACAGCCACACGTCCCCTGCTCTTCCCTGGCAGGAGCAGAAGCCCAGGGTGCCCAGGCACTTCCCACTAGCTGGGCAAGGGACACCTCGGGTAACACAGGGCATCAAACAGCCGCAATTAGCTCTGATCTTAATTACACACAATACTGATGAGCTCATCAATTTAATCTAATTAGTCTGCAGAGCTCAATTGCCTGTCCCTTTTTCTTAAATAATGCGCTGTATAAGCCTATTATCCCTTTGGATACAACCTGTTCGCTCCCACCATCCCCCAGCCAGGCACGGCTGGCCTGGCCACGTGCTGCTGTGGCACCGGTCACTGTCACTGTCACCTCTGCATCCCTCTGCTCCCTGAGGAGGGGAAGGCGCTTTCCCGAGGGGCCGCACCCTCACAGCATCCCGGCTCTGGAAATCCCACCAGCTCTGGGCAGTGGTTGTCACACCCGGGGATCCCGGTGAGCCCCCGGTGCCTCGGCCTCACCCCCAGAACCTGCCCTGTCCCCGTCCCCGAGCAGGGAGCAATGAAATCCCCTAAAAGCTCATAACTTGGAGGTAATTATAAGAAGCATCAATTACCCAGCGATGCAGGTTTCACGAATTCAATTAATTTGCATAGTGATCGATTGAGGCAGGGCCCCCGGGGCCCCGGGGAAAGGAGGACATTGTTCTGCACACCATTGATTCCACAATGAAAAACCAAAGCGCTCTCCCCTCATTCAGCGCTGCTCATTCAGCCATATTAACTTTCAGATCATTTATTTTTGTATGTCTTTCAACTCTGTTTGTTGCTATCACACAAATGCAGAGTATTACATTGTAGAGAATAATTGAATCAATACAGTCATGGTGCTCTGGGTCTCCCAGGCCCGCAGGAGCGCGGGAGCTGGCGGGAGCCTGCGTGCAGCCGGGGAGGGCTTGTTTTAACCTTTCCAGTGATTAAAACGCCCGTCTGGCTCTGGATTAACTTTCTGCACCGCGTGGTTGTTATTGTTTCGCCGGGATCGGAGCGGGAGATGCCGGCACCGGGAGAAACCC
>VYXF01007716.1:125627-175569 GCA_013397295.1 Polioptila caerulea
AGGGGCAGTTCCGCGGAGATAAGCCAGCGCGGCGGCCCCGGAGCGCGCTCCCGGCGGGCGATGTGGCGCGCAGGGTTCAAGGATCGCGCAGCATCGCCTAGGAGCGCGGGCTTGGCAGGGGCGGCGAGCAAACAGGAGCTCCCCGCGGGACGCGCCTCGCCGGCCAAGGAGCTGTTTACGCTGCCGGTGACCCAGATTCCCGCTGGCCCTGCGGCCTTGCCGGGGCCCCTCGCAGCCCCCAGGGATTGGCCGCCGGCCCGGGGACAAGGTTTATTCCCGCAGGGATTTGGCCTGCCGTACCCGGACCCCTCGCCTCGGCCGCGGGTCTGTGCCCCGTCCTTCACCGGGCCGCTCACGTCACCCCCTTTTCCCGCTGTGTCCCCAACTCAGAGGTCCCGGGAGCTGCGCCCCTGCCCGCCCACGCCAGCCCTCGCTGCGGACCTGGGCAAAGTCAAGGCTCAGCTCAGAACAGGCACCAGCACTGGCACGGCCACCCCAAAACTCCCCCCAGCCCGGCCCAAGCCCAGGTGCCTCCCTGTCCCATTGCCACCAGTCCAGGGATGCACAGGAATGAAGTGAACAGGGCTGAGCCCGGCCTGGCAAGGGGAGACAGGGGACAGGGAGAGAGGGGCCATGTCCCCAGACGGGGCTGCACGGCTGGCAATGCCAGGGGGACCTGCTACCGGGGAATGATGCTCCTGCTCCTGGGGGGCACCGGCTCCCTGCAGCCCCAGCCCGTGCCAGCTCGCTGGGCACCTCGAGGGCATCGCACGGGTACGGCCACCCCGGGCGCTGCACAGCTCCCTGCGCCTCCAGGCTCTACCCACAGCTGGAAAAGCCCCACTGCAGCAGATGCACGGGCCGATCTGCAGCGCTGCTGTGCCCCACACCTGCACAGTGAGTCGGGCTGCGGCTGCAGAGGGGCTGCGAGTGCCGGGGGGGCTCTGGAAACCCGACCAGGGGGCTGCTGGAGCCGGGAGGAGAGTGACAGAGCCAGGGATGGACTGGGGACACAGCAGCTGCCACCCCTTGAACTTTGGTGTTGAGCAACAAGGCAAACAAGAGCCCAGGGAAGATCATAATCATGGTTTTATTGGTTATGATCCCACTGTCCAACTAATTGACTAGTTGCAAGTGACCCACAAAAAAAATGGACTGAAGATTTACCGAAACTTTTTTTTTTCCTGTTCGTTTTTAGTCCAACATAAATGAGGAAGAAAAAAAAAAATACTTCTGACATTTCCAAAAAACAGAAATAATAGCAAAGTATATTAATATACATTCAACATATACTGCGCGTATTGATTACTACAATACAAAGCCATGATAAAAAAAGTGTGATACTGCGGATGGCACGGTGACGCGGCCCTGCGGGGCGGCTGCTGCTGGGGGTGGGCCCGGCGACTCTCCCAGGATACAGTGTCATGTAAACAAAAGGAAAAGGAACCAAAGGGACAGAGCAAAAGGCTTTCAGCGTTCCCCACCCTTCCCGCCGGGTGAGATCTCCGGGCCGCGGAGATTCCCTCCTCTCCGATTTTCGGGATCGCAGAGCTGTCGGCGTTGTTCTCCCGGAGGAGGGGAGGCCGGGAAGAGGCACGGGGTTAAGGATAGCAAAGTCACCTCTGCCGTGCTGGTTTCACACTTCCTTCTGTGCAAAGTCAGGAGGGTTGGGGCGATGTTTCCTTTAGTTTTAAAAAATATTCCAGAAAAAACGTCAGTAAGAAGGATCTGAGCTGGAGCCTGTCAAGTCCCAAAGGCAAGGGTGACACCTCGTGCTCCTGAGCCCCAGCGGGGGGGGCCTCCCGCTCTATCCACCACGGAAAGGATGGAAAAGGGACAAAGAAGAGACCTCTGCACGTCCCGACTGTATAAGGAGAATTACCACTGTCGCCACTGGCACGAGAGAAAACCAGTCACAAGTACAATGTCATTTAAAGAAATAAAATACTTTGAACAAAAGGTGCAAGTCACAATTCATATAGAACAGAATCTAGTTAAAAATTTCTCTCAAACAGAAATTCCTTTTGCCTTTTATTAATAACAAAAAAAAAAAAAAAACATTTACAAAAAAAAAAAAAAAACAATTCCTACGTGATCAGGAGAAAAAGCGAAGGAAACAAAGAAAAATCCGTCTGCCCTACATTAGCCAGGAAAAGAAAAAACCCCAAGTCGTGGCAGATTTGGAAAGAAAAGGGAAGGGAGGGCAGAGCAGGGGTGATCCTGTCAGCACCCCGACACACGAGAGGGAACAGAGCAGACAGAGGTGAGACAAGAAGTGGATTGCACCGGGGTGGGGAGGGCCCCCACCAGCGCTGCCAGGCCCGGCCCCCCCAGTGCAGTGGGACAGAGTGGAAGGAGAGCGTGGCCTCCACCCAGGAAAGGCTCCAGCCCCCTTGGACCTGCTCAGGGCAGGCTCCAGGGAGGCTCAGCCCGGCGTGGGGCCCCGGGCAGGGCCAGCCCCCAGAGCAGCCCCGGTGCCGAGGCCGATCCTCCGTGTCGGGCTCAGGGCTCTGGGTGTAGCTGGAGTTACAGGCAAGTGTGGCAGAAATTAAAGAACCCAAAGGAACGACACACTGGATGAAGTGAGGATGAGGAAAGGGGCCATGGTATTCCAGTTAGTCAGAAATACTACGGCAATTTGGCGCAATGCTGCTAGATACTGTTGGTTTAAAATGGACCTTTTCATTTCAAAGCTGTACACAAACCCTGCAGGAGAGAGAAAGAGAGATGTTAGGGGACACCAGAATGGCACATCTTCCCCCACAGCCCTCCTGCATTCCCAGCCCATTCCTGAGCCTGCCCCAGGACAGAGACCCTGCCATGCAGAGGGATCTGAGCACAGCACAAGCCTGGAAGGAGGGATGCTGTCCCTGGGCAATCGGGGGGACAGCAAACACCTTCAGCACAGGAGCTCCCAGTGCATGGTCCCAAGCCCAGCATTGGAGCAGTGAGCAGGGAAGGTGACCCATGGAAGGGAGCCCAAGGAGGACACACTCAGAGGATACTCACTCCCTCTCGGTTACACCCCCGCCTGCTCCATCCCAAAGGGCACCTCTGGGTGCTTGTAGCTCAGCAGGACGTCCGTGATACACGTCGAGGGGTAGCAGGACGTGTTCAGGTGCTGGCTGCCATCGCCCAGGTTCGCGTGCTCTTGACCTTCCAAACTCTCCCCGCATTCTGTAAGGGCCAGGAGGGGGCTCAGCACCTGCTGCTGCCACCCGGCTCCCCCAGGAGCTGCCCACGCCGAGCCCCCGGGCAGCCCCAGCTCACCCTCGCCGTCCCGGTCGCGCAGCTGCTGACTGGCCATCAGCGACGACTGGCTGAGCACGGCGTCCGACATCCGAGCAGAGCTGAGCGCCTTCCCCGCCATCAGACTCATCCCAGGCAAGTTATCCAACTGCACCTGTGGAGGTGGCAGGGCACGCTCAAAGGGAGCTCAGGGCAGGATCCTGCTGCTCCCCATCTGCCCGTGGAGCTTCTGCTGGACAGACAAGAACTGCACCAGGCACAGCTTGGGTGCAGCCTGTCCCTCCAACAGGAGTATGGACTGAATGGTCCAAATTCCTCTGAACTAACAGGATCAAAGCACAACTGGGGTCGGGAGATTCGGAGATCATGCAGCACAAACCCCTGCCAAGGCAGGGACACCTGGAGCAGGTGACAGAGAAACACGTCTGGGTGGTTTTGGGATGTCTCCAGAGAGGGAGACTCCAGGCCCTCCCTGGGCAGCTGTTCCAGTGCTCTGCCACCCTCCATGGAAAGAAGTTCTTCCTAATGTTGAGGTGGAACTTGTGTTTTAGTTTTTGGCCATTGCCCCTCATCCTGCCACTGGGCACCACTGAACCAATGAAGTTGACTACAGCACAAGGGAGCTGCAGCAATGCACACACCAAGATTTGGGCAGGACGCTTCCCAGCACCCCAAACCCTACAGGGCACAGAGCTCTCAGCTCTGGGCCACCACGACCAGCTCCTTCCCAGCCCTGCAGGACCCACAGCTGGGCTGGATGTGTCTGCAGAGCCCTGTGTGGCTGTTTCACAAGAGGGACCTGGGAGGCAGAGGCACCTACGTAGGCATCATCACTGTTCTGGATGGTGTGATGTCTCTGCAGGCTGCGGGGCCGCGGGTGCTCGCTGGACGAGGGGCGCACGGGGTAGCCCAGGCCGTTGTGGTCAGGCACCTGCATGGCTTGGCCAGGGGAGCTCCTGTCCAGGCAGTTCCCTACGATGGACTCTTGAAAACCAGACAGGACAGAAAAAGGACAGGTTAGTACAAGGAACCTGCAGCTCCCAGCCACCTGTGCTGCTGCAGAACTCAGATGTGATGCCACACACAAATGCTCGCTGCTGGCAGAGCAAGGACAGGACCCCCGCCTGCTCCAGTTGCACTCACACAGGCTTCTCCCTCCAGCATTAATATCCCAAAAGACCCCAATGCTAGCTGCCTTCCATCAGGTCAACAAAAGCAGCCTAAAGCTGGAGGCACTGGGGCAGAGCACAGGAACCAGACCCTTTCCCACTTCTGCCTTCCCACCCCCCAGCCTGCCCACATCGTTACACAAGAGCTGGGGGAGCCTCCAATGCTGGATGTTCCAGCAGGGCCCCTTGGCAATTGTAAGCAACATAATCCTGCTGGAAGAGCTGGCCAGGATCTTCACTTTTATCAGATGACTTCTCCCTGCCCTCCCACAATCTGGCTGCAGGAGCACACGAGTGTTCTGCCTGGCAAAGTCCATCTGCGCTGCAAGCTCTTGTGACTGAGGGCAAAGGCCACATTCCTATCAGGCAAAGCCTCTCGTCATCAAGTACACGATGTTTTGGATAAAGTCCTGAGCCATGGAGGAGCCTGTCATCGGGGCCGAGCTCCCTGAGCACGGACCCTGCCGAGCACAAACGGCCGATGTGGCTGCGAGCGCTGGGGAGCTGCCCCGAGGTGACGCAGCTGCAGGTACATCTCTCACAAAGCCAGAGCCTCCCTGGCTTTGGCCAGTGGGAAGGGATGTCCTGCTGTGCTGGGACACTGAAGAGATCTCACAGAATCCTAGAACATCCCCACCTGGACCCACAAGGATCACCCAAGTCTAACTCCTGGCCCTGCACAGGGCAGTCCCAAAATCTGTCCACAAATTCAGCAGAATTCAAGTGAGACCCCACCCCATGTGGTCCCCACGCTGCTCGCAGGCAGGTGAGCATGGACAGCACGGCCAGCACACTGCTCCCCGTGCCCTTCCTCCACCAGGAATGTGGCATTCCTGCTGGAGCCTCGTCCCAGGGCACTCAGAGACAGCCTCCCCCTGCCTTTGCACAACCGGGGGGTTACGTGCGGTTAACAGTCAGCTTTCCCGGAAAAGCGAGAAGGAAAACATGAGGTAACAGATGTTAGCGGATCAGTGCCACCCACACACTTCTTGGGATGCTGCTCCAACTGTGGGAACAGCGGCTGGGGCCAGCAGCCTGCTGCTCCAGCTCCACAAACAGCCCCGGCCCCATTCCCTGCGCTGCGGGTGACGAGATCCCTCCGCCTGGAAGAACCCAAAAAACAGCTGCTTCCCAATGCCAGCACTGCACTTCTGGGGATGCTGCTGAGGACCAAGGGACAGACACCCCGAATTCACAGCCCCAGCCCTGCAGAGGAGAGCCTTTCATGCCCACATCCTTTGTATCACTGTGGCATGTGACGCTGGCACGGCGCTGCCGCCAGCTCGGCTCCCTCCACGCCGAGCCCAGGCAGGTTTCCCACGGGCAGCGCTCCCAGCCCCGGGACGGCCACGTTGGAGCAAAACTGGAGCAGGGCCGCTCACAGGCAGCTCAGACACATCCCAAACAGATTTGGTCTGCTCTCAAGGTCCCCGGCTGCCATCCCTGGCAGATGCTCCACAGACATTCAGAGCTCGGCGTCAGCACGCGCCCTTGGAGGCACAGGCACTCCCGAGACACTGGGAAGTTACACTCTGCTCCAGGGAAAACACATCTGAGGAGCTGAGGCAGGGAGGGGAGATACCCCTCAAACTGCACTCTCATAATACAGTCTAAGGGAAAAGAGTGAGAAAAGTCTGGGATGTAGGATTTGGTGTAGGTCAAAAACAGAAAAGCCCAAAGATACAGGATTTGGTGTAGGTTAGTAGTGGGAAAGCCCAAAGATACAGGATTTGGTGTAGATCAAAAACAGGAAAGCCCAGGTGTGTAGGATTTGCTGTAGGTAAAGGGTACCTGGGAAGCTCTGAGATGACTCTGCCTGGACCTGAAGCAGCGCAGGCCTGAGTCCAAGTGGGTTATTGAGGCCATAAGGAAAATGGTACTAGCAGTTGCATCCCAGGACATAGTTTACTACAAACAACCCTGCCAGAAGGGTTTACACAAGCCTATTTGTAAACATTTATTTGCTTTTACTCATTTACAAGGCCTTGCAGTCTAAAGTCCTTCTCTTTTGTGTAACCAGTCCTTGCACCAGCAGTGCGGGGGCTGAGATTTGGCTTCTGACTTCACCAAACCTCCCCATCCATCTAACGGGCTACAGTGACAAGATTCAGACCCACGGTTTTGTACCCAATACCCCTCCAGAGCTTCCAGCCTCCACTGAGCCTGGGGCGATGCCCCCCACTTCAAGCACAGCAGGGAAGTGGAGCTCTGGGAGCAAGCAGAATTCAGAATTCAGGAGGATTTCAGCAGAGCACAGCCCAGCCCTGTCCCTGCCCCCCGCCCACGCTCTGGGGGGTCAGGGCTTGGCAGCCCCACTCAGCCCTGCGAGCCAGCCTATCCCAGCCCGGTACTTTCCCAACAAACCCGTGCTGTGTCCCTGAACAAAGCTGGGCCTCCTGTGCCCTGGACACAGCTCCTCCGCAATAGGGCCCTGAGTGCCAAGGGCAAGCTGGTGGCTCCAGCCCAGCACCCCGAGTCCTGCAGGGAATACTGATCTGCCTGCTCAGCCTCTCCTCAAAGCCCTCTTAGCGAGGGGCTCGGAGGGTGTTTTTCCTGCAGAGGAGCCTGTAATTACAGCTCAGGCAGGAATTCTCTGACAGCCCAGCGCTGCCAGAGCAGTCACTGAGGAGCAAAGGCACAGCCACTTCCAAGGAGCAGGAAAGGTCTTCAGACCCTAATGCAAGTTTAAACTCATTCTCTCCAGAATCCACCCTTCCCAGTTCAAGCAGGGATAGAATCTTGCTGCTGCTGCTGCTTCCCAAAGTGCCAGGGAGACTGCAAGGCTGCTGGAGCCACAGGACACTGACCAACACTGTTACTGTGCGTTTTGTGGGAGCTTTAGCAGTGCCTGGACTTGAGGGTCTGTGCTTAAGAGCAGGAATAAATGGCTACTGCTACAGCTGGAGACGTGCTGGCAGCTGAGCTGTTCCTACCCTGTGTTTACATGGGATGGGAAACATCACCAACAGGAACAAATCTGTGGCCACCACGCAGCATCCCTGAAAAGATGGGCAAGCTGGGCCCTGGTCTTTACCTGCCTGCAGAAATAGGTCAAATTCCCAAGGGAAGCAGCCCATCAGGCTCCTTCCTTATTCAACCCTGTTTATTACAGAGGCTGTGCCTGCAATTTACTTCAGGCCACAAAAGCCAGAAGGAATCTGGGTATTTGTGTGCTATGCAGAATATGTCAGGAAACCCTTGGTGTGCCGGGTGGGACGGCGTCCTGGGCAGGAGGGCGAGTGGCTGGCACGGCTGGACACCTGGCCTGCACTTGTGGACACCTGGCCTGCACGGGCAGCAGGGAGCCTTACCTCTGCTGGGCACCTTATTCCTGAATCCGGGCGCGGGCTGATGCCTGTACTGGTGCGTCCCCAGCTCCTGTGCAGGATTAGCAGTTCCTAGCAAAGGTTCGGGGTCCCCGTGCCCTCCTGCGTTTACAAGCAAAGGGGTCTCGTGGCAACCTTTGGTCAATGTGTTTGAACTCTTACTGTCAGGAAAGCTGTCCCTGTTTCCCTCGCAGGCGCAGTCCTCCTCCATGCTCTCCGAGTGGAACAGGGCTGGCTGGTGTCCGTATCCCTGCGGTGGCGGTGGCACGGAGGCAGGGACCTGCTGGATACATTCTTGCGCCCTGATTTTTAAGAGATGTTGGGGGCTGTTCTGGGGGTGGTAGGTGTCAGCACTCTGATAAGGCAAAGACAACGACTGGCGCTCCGAGAGGTTCTGTCCCATGCTGGTGCCCATATTCCCAGCATCCCCTTGACTCATATGCCTGAACAACTCTTGGAATTCTTGCTGCTGCTGCTGCTGCTGCCGCCGTTTGATGAGCTGTGCAAATTCTGCCTGGGGCAGCCGCATGTCCGTGTGCCCCGTGAGCGAGTGCCGGGGGGAAAGCAGTCCCTGGAGGATGTGCGGTACCTGCTGGTGTCGGCTGTAGTCGGGAGGTGTCGGGGACAACAGTGCCTGCTGTAGTGCCGATGCCGTGTAGTGCTGCTGCTGCTGATGTGCGTTCGGAGGGAAACTGGGGTACTGGTCAAGCTGCGGGACCTTCAGAGCTTGCTGGGCTGAGGGGAACCCCACCCCTCCCGGCGGGCTGTAGTTGCTGGGGGAAACGCGGGGCTGCTCCGGGAACAGGTGGGGGTGTAAGTGCACCTGGTCGTAGTTGGCGGGGGGATACCTGTTCACGTTCAGACTGCAAGGACAAGGAAAAAAGGACGAGTGACCGCGCTGCTCAGCGGAGCCAGAGCTGCTCCTGCACGAGAGGGGCTGCCCCAGGCAGGTGGGACAGCAGCCCCGGCCCAGCTCAGCAGCTCCTTCCGAGGGACAGGGAGGGAGCAGGCACGGGGCAGACCGGCAAGGACACCACGTGTGGTGCTGAGAGCCCCGGTGCCCCCGGCCGCAGCGCTGCCCTCACCTGTGCGACTCGGCGCTGTCGGCGCTGAGCTGCTTGGACAGCTGCCGGTGGCCGTAGCTGAGGGAGGCCATCAGGTTGGCGCGGTGCTGCATCTGGATCTGGCTGGCGCTGGGGCTCAGGGACATCCCCCGCGCGTGGGACGCCAGGCCCTGCCCGCCCACGGAGGCCCCGGGCAGGAGGCTGCTGCCGACCATGTCCCCGGGCTCCTGCACTTGGATGGTGACCTGCTGGGGCTGCGACTGCTGCTGCTGCAGGGCCAGGCACGTCAGCCCCATGGCCGGGGGAGGGGAACAGTTACCCGACTGCGGGAAGATTGTGTTGTGGGATGGCATCCCTTGGAACTGGGACTGGGAGGCAGCACCTACAAGGAACAAAGACTCTCAGCACTCCTGCCAGCCCAGGGTGAGGCTTGGGAGAGAGATCTGCTCCATTCCCTGAAGCGCTGGACAGGGCTTGGGTTAACCTGGTCTAGTGAAAGGTGTCCCTGCCCGTAGCAGGGGCCTGGAAAGGGATCATCTTTAAGGTCCCTTCCAACCCAAACCAGGCTATGATGCTGTGATTCATTCCATGACTCTGGGCCAGGCTGGGAGCCCAGGACGTGTCTGTATGGGTGCTCTGTCATGCTGTGCCAGCGTGCAAAGGTCACAGCCAGAGCCCCTTGCACTGAAACAGAAACTCTGCGGAGCTGACAGTGATTTGCATAAACCCGAGAATATCAGCCCTTCCTCCCCACCCCTGGGAGCGATAAGTAAGGATCTTGTGACAAGGAACCCGACAGCACATTCCAGCTGGCAGCTTCTCGATAACACCAGCCCTTGCTGCCAGATGGAGAATCTTTTACATCATCAGAAAACTGTGCAGGGCCTGGGCTGGTGGGGGGGAACGGAGCCCTGGCAACCTCACACTGCTTCTGCAGGGTTTGATGGGATCCCAGGGCCCTGCCCAGCTCCCAGAACTGCTTACCATGGGGCTGGAGCACGCTGCTGCTCACGGGGGGTGGGCTGCTGTTGGGTTGCCTGAAGAGATGGTTGTTGGGGTGGTTCGGGGGCGGGCTGGATGGCTGGATCCGTAACCTATGCAGGGAAACAAGCACCTTCTCACCATGCCTGCTCCTTGTCAAGGTGCTGTCTCAACTGTGAGAACTGATGCCAAACGTTGCAGGTCTTGTTCAAAATAAACACCATGAAGCCCTTGCTGGGGATCCCAAGGTCTCTGCAGCTTGGCTTCTCTCCTGAGAGCCACCTCACCTGTCCAAGTCACGCAGGAGTGAGCATGACCCGGGGCCTACCACAGAAACCTGGGGACAAGGACACTGCAGGCTCACCTCCTGACTCACTGCACCTGGTGAGACACCCTGCTCTCATTTCCTGTAACTCAGCCTGCCTCACCTACACCTCATGGTGCTGAGGGCAGGGAGGCTGAGCTCACCAAGGGCCTGGAAAGCTGTGAGACACCCAAGGAAGAATGAGAGAGCCTGGCTGCTGAAGTGACAGCTTCAAGCCACTCAAAAGGCAGGACTGTCAATCCTCTGCTCAAAGCAGGTCTGTGCCTTTGAACCAGATTTCTCTGATTCTAAAGTCCCTTAGAATCCAGCTCAAAGGACCAGGCACATCCACCTGGGAACTGGCTGTGCCATTCTGACTCCATAAACCTCCAACTCAGCCTGGCCTCTCCTGAGGGTGTCAGCTCATCCCTGGGCTTCAGGAAGAGTAAAACCCAGAGCTGTCCTAATGCCATTTCTTTACCTCTGAAGCTGGTGAGTGAGCAGAGCTGGCTGGTTTTCACATGGAGCTTGCAAGGGTGGAGATGGCTGGGGAGGCCGGATACAGTCCTGAACCAGGCACCACAAGAAAACAAGAAGTGTTTGCAGTCAATGTCTCAGTCAGTAAATTTAGAAACACTGCTGGGTGAAGCAGGACATATCCAGATTCACCGAGTGTCAGTCGCTGACTGCAGCCCTGGCTGCCACAGCTACCACAGCAGCTGTGCAAACATCTCTGCTGAAATCCTTCAGCCTTCCTGCTACAGCAAGCCCAGCAAACTCCCCTCCCTCAATCCCCCCGGGACCTGCTCACGAGTTGTGTCTGCAGCAACACAGGAAAACAGAGCTTAGCCTTCAGCAGCTCTGGCTCGGGCTGCACTACCTGAATCTGCTGATGAAGGATCTGATGGTGCTGCTCCTGCTGGTACAACATGTGCTGCTGCTGCGTCTTCTCCAGCGTCCTCTCGTCCATGTGCCCACCATACATCTTCTGGAGCTGCTCACACTCCTGCAAGGAACCCAGCACGTCCCACAAATGACCTTCTGGTGCACAGCACCCTGCTGTGTGTGGAATGCCACGCTCTGCAGCCCACCCCTCTGAGAAAAGCTGGCAAAAAAAGCCTAATCCATTCCCTCTGACAGAATCAGGTGTGCAGTGACATGGCAAAAAGCCAGGAGAGCAACGGGTGCACGTGACACCGAGCTGGCACCGCTGCGTTCCCTTAATGCAGGCAGCAAGCTCTGGAAACGACACTTCAAGGTGAGGAGAGCATCTCATTTGTGCTGTGCTGCAAGGGGAAAGGCCTGTCCTGGGGCCAAATCCTGCTCCAGCCATTGGCAAGTTGTGCCTGGCTGTGCAGGGAATATCCCACAATACACTCCAAACTCTGGTGGTAGGAGCCACCCTTTCCTGGGACACCCTGGAACAGCCCCAAAACTGCTGCCAGAGGAAATGTGGGAGAGCAGGAGCTGCAGTCTGACAGTGCTGATGGGCCCTGCAGGGACAGGCAGGACACACATGGGTGGGCACAGCACGATGGTTCTCCCCTGGAAAGAGGTGCTCAGCTGCAGGTGAACTGCTCACACATGCAGAGGACACTCAGGGTTTGCTGCAGTCACACAGGGCAGCAACAAACCCTCAGCTGCAAAGTCCCCACTGTCCCTCAGCCTTTCGTGTAAAGATCCCTCCTCTGCTTCCTGAAGCAGCAAGACCGAGGCAACAAGAATTCCTTGTGGAGGCTGTTTTGAGGACCCTCTCCCCTCTCTCACCTGCTGAAGCTGTTTGATGCTGCTGTTGTTGCCCATCTTCTCCAGGTGGGCTTTGAAAGCCTGGATGCTGGCAGCCCCGTCGGAGAAGCGCCGGACCGGGGAGAAGCGCTCGGTGGGGAGGTGCAGAGTGTTGGAGTCCTTGTAAATAGAACTGAACACAGGGCCAAGGGGGTTAGTGACGTGACACTGGTCAAAACACAAACTCCAGTACAGGCTTTCCATTTCCACCAGCCTCCCAGCGGCCTGGATGCTCCACACTGGGCAATCAGAACGGGCACATGTGAACCAAGCTTCCCCTTCACAATGAGGTTTCTTTGCCATCAGAGGGAGCCAGATTTTTTTTCAGGAGCGGTTTTCTCCCAAAGCTGGGGCTCCCCATTATCACTGAGCTCCTGCCCTGCCATTAGGTGCCACCTGTGTTATCAGGAGCAGAGATAACCTGGCATACACTCGTCACAATGTGCCTCACAACAAACAGCCGGGCTCTCTGCCTGCCCTCACGGCTTCTGGGCAAGTGCTATCTGTGGAACCTGATTTCTGTGCAAATCACAGAATCACAGAACTGTTTGGGCTGGGAGGGACATCTTCCACTATCCCACGTTGCTCCAAGCCCTGTCCAGCCTGGCCTTGGACACTTTCCAGGGACGGGGCAGCCACAGCTTCTCTGGGCAACCTGTGCCAGGGCCTCCCCATCCTCACAGGGAGGAATTTCTCCCTTCAGTAAAGGATTTCTTTTGCAAAGATTCTGCAAATGCCATCTCCAGAACCCAGCAAACAACAATGCACAGGCTCCAGCAGTAGCCTTTGTCTGTGAGAAGGTCATGGAGACGTGGTCCTTACAGCACCTCTGACACCAAACCCAGCAAGAGCCCACCTGGCTGCAGCTGGTCACTCTGAGAGCCTGTTCCAGGCTCCCCTTGTCACAAAGTGACTGATGCTGGACCACTTCCAGCAGGCTGGGCTCTGTTTTGTCACTATCTCAGCCTTAGGAGGACATAGTTCAATTTCCTTCCAAGGAAAGAGCAGTGCTCCTGCCTTTTGAAGCCATCCCATCCATTATCCTGATCCATTTGTTCTCCTGTTGCATTGATGGAAAGCAGAAGCTACAGATAAAATCATGCTGAGTTTTTGAAACTCGTGTGGGCAAGGCAGAACAGCTGCACTTCCCTGTACAGCTGTACTTCAAGTCTGCTTTCAGATATTTAATGTGACAAAACCAGGGGCTACATAAGAAGATACATAAGATGGCTTAATATAGGTTAAGGGCTAAAATAAAACCCACCTGCCATTCAATAATGTGGTTTATTTACACGACTGCTAATTTCTGTGCCAGGTATGTCATGAACTCACTGTGGAACACTCTGTTTTTAGACCATGGTCAGATGAAATTTCCGTGATTTCACAAGAAAAACACAGAACAGGCTCACAGCACGTTACAGCACCAAGAGTGGAATGAGCAGATACCACCCTGCTCATGATGCAACAGCTTCAGGACCCCAGAGCCAAGAGACAGAGGTGACACCAACGTTATTTACAGGGTAAGTGTGTTTAAAGTCTTGTAAAAATTCCGTTCCTGCTGTGTGTGAGGGACTTGGCTTACCTTTAGGATTTGCAGCAATCCTGAAAGCAGGACACAGCACATTCTGCTTGTTTTGCAAGCTGCACTCCTCTTCCTATCAAGCTGTGGGCTCTAGAAATGTTTCCCCTCCTGCTCTTCCCACCCCCCAGGCACCCCTGAGGGAGTAACTTGAGGGCAGAGAGGTGCTTATCTTGGTTTTCCGGAGCTCCAGCGTGGCACTAGCACTGTCTCGGTCTGCTCAGAGTTCACCTGTCCCTGCTGATTACATCAGTGCTCAGCTCAGCAGGTCTCTGGCTACAATAAAAAGGGCTTTGTCAAGCCTGCCAGTGGGAGCTGCCTGAGGGGCTGAACACCAGCACCAGCCTGGCCTGGCAGCCACTGCTTTTGCAAACTCCAGTGTGCAGCTGCTTCGCCCCTAGCACTGAGCACTTTAAAGCGCTTTTTAGGAGATTTTTTGTTTTTTTTTTAATTATTATTAAGAGGAATTTAAGCTCCCTCTGTGGCATTAGCATCTCCGGTTGGCTGCTGTGATGGGCACTCTGTCACATTAACACCTTTCCATCAGGACTGTCCCTCCCACACATCCTGAGTGTGTTTAGAGCCAATCCAAAGGTTCCCTCTTTCCCAGACATTGCGGGTTTTTTTCTCCTTTTCCACCCAGCTTCCTTTTCTCACATCATTCCCATCAAGGGTTCAGGTGAGAAATGAAATTACTCTCGAGGAGCTTTGCAAAGAGACTTTGCAGTCAGAACACACAACTCTGGTGCAGAACAGTGAGGGTTTTAAGCTCTGCTGTTGACGACTCTTGGTGCAATCTTTTGCTTGCATTTGCCTCCAAAAATGTTCTGTAGCAAATCTGCTACCTTGATGCCTACCATTACACAGGGAAAAGCTTTCCTCTGAAAAAAACCAGCTCATTCCCAATATTTCTGTGCTGGCAGCCATTCCAGCAAATCATCTCCAGCCACAAAAGTGGGACTGGAGGGAAGAGCCAGCTGATTGTTGCTGGTCCCTGCAGGCAGGGGGTCAGACACCCTCTGCTCTGTGGGTCTGCTCTTTGTCCCTGTTCCTCCTCCTCCTCCTCACCCCTCCCTGCCAGCGGGACGTCCTCAGTGCTCCGTTCCAGGGCCACCTGGGCAGGATTCCTGGCGCAAGCTGCCCGGCCGGCCGGTGCCGTTACTCACCGGTGCTGGTCGGGTCCCAGGTGTGGAGCCCAAGCCCGGGGTCGGAAGGACTGCTGTCCTAGCTGCCTCTGCAAGTCTGGAGGGATTTCAGCTGTAGGGTTGGTCATGGCCAGAGTGTGCCTTTTTGACCTATTTGCCAAGTATCTGCAACAAGCAGGAGCACATTTTATAAGAGACTGATGGGAGTACTCCGAAAACAGGGAGTGTTAGATACCCCAGAGAAAACGGGAAGGAAGAAGCTTGTGCAGTGCTCAGAACACGCCAGGGACACGCTGCCCGTGCCTGTCACAGCACTGGCTCACCAGTGCTTTGGGGACAAGTGTAGTTTCAGCTGCTGGTGCTCCACTGCCAGCCTTGGAAGGAAAAGAGGAGCCGTCTGCTCTTCCCGGCAGGAAAGCCACGTTTCACCTCAAGGGGAATGCTGGTATGTCCCTTTGGGAATACCCACCTGGAATAATCCACCTCCAGTGGATTCACTGCACTGGAGCAGGTCTGCCCCTCTCTCCCAGAGCAGGGAGCCAGGGCAGAGATATCCAGCAGGAGCTGGGCACAGACAGAGCTGCTGCTCCTGCCAGGGGAGCCTTCGCTCCTCAGCCCGACCCCGGGACATCCCGCCCGCAGCAGCCACCCTGTCCCAGCAGGGGAAGGGTGCCAGGGGCACGCCAGGCTGCCCGGGGAGCGTGAGGAAGGGCTGGGCTGAGGCAGGGCTGTGCCAGCCCGGTCCAAGTGCGCCATCTAGTCCCTGCTCTGCTCCGGGAAAGCCGGGAAAGGCCCGGGATGCACAGGGAACGGGAACCGAGCAGCAAGAGGGTCCCTCCCTGTGGAGCCACCAGCACCAAGGCTGGGCTTGCCTCTCCGACCAGAGCTGGGAGGCAACAGCTTAAACCAAAGCCTGCTCTGCACTGGAAAAGAGCTGCAGGTCTCCTGCGAACCCCCCAAGGACCGGGGAGGGGGAACTCGGAGCCTCGGCTCCGACAAGGATGTGAGCAAGGGCCAGGCAGTGCTGAGAGCTGCTGCCTGCCTGCTGCTCCTGGCACAGCCAAGCCCAGGGCTGTGGGGCCAGCAGAGGGGCTGAAGCCCCTGCCCAGGGCTGGCCCTGCACCAGGCTGTGCCTGCTCGAGGCTGCTGGGATGAATCCTGTGTGTGAACTCAACCTCTCTGCTCCGGGAACCAGCAGCGAGGCAGCTCCGGTAACCAGGCCAGGCACTGCTTGGCCAGTGACACCTGCGAGTCCTCACCTTTGCTCTTTTCCCCTGCAACTGCCCCTGGGAAGCAGAAAGAGCAGCAAGCAATACAGACTTGCCCAAACCCAGCCTCTCTTTGCTGCTGAAGCCACTTAAGCAGAAGAAGCAGGTTAACAGTGCCGTGATGCCCCGCCAAAGCCCGTGCCATTAGCTGTTTAAGAATCATTTGATGCAGACAGGGAAAGGTTCCCAAAGAGCTTTACTGTTGTGGTTTGCTAAGATCATTTTATTTCAGCCCTCCAGGGAACAATCCAATCACGAGCTCTAACAGCGTTTCGGGTGGAAGAAAGTTTCCCAAAGCTCAAAGGAGATGTGACTGTTCCCTGGAACAGAGAGAAGACTGTGCTCTGCTTTCAAGGTCAGATTAAGGAGGGCAAAAGCTGCTCACTGGTGGCTGCAAACAGAGTATGTGGGGCAGTGTTCTGAGAAGCTAAATATTTGCATCTGTCCCTGATGTTAATGCTATTTACCCTTCTCCTCTGATGACTACTGACATGTCGCAACACAAGGGGGTGGAGAACAAGTTAACACACAACCTGGATGGTGCTTTTTCAAGGCCATCTGGTGGAAGAAGAACATGTGCTGTGAAAGAACTAAGGGCAGCACTGTTGAGAGCAGTGAAGTGACCTCTGAGTCCAGGGGGACTTGGTTTTCAGTGGGATCTGAACATTTCAGTGCTTTGCAAAACACTGCACAGGGGTTTCAGAATGTTTCCAGCTGAGCTAATGCTTTAAAGGCTCAACTGAAACCTTCAAGTTTAGAATAGTGAAAATCTGCCCAGGTAAGATGTCCAGGCATCCTCTGGCCAAGAATGAGATTTACTGTGTTTGCACAGCCAAAAAGACCACCTGCTGCTTGAGGTGCTGTCAGAGGACACTACTGGCCCTATATTAAAACTGTTAATGGCTGTTGAAGCATTAATTGAGATTACCAGTAGACTTTCTAGGCTGAGGCAGGCAAAAGGAGTCTGTCACTGCTCACACCCACTGTTCCTCAGGAGCACTGAGGGGAGCACAGGGGGCCAAGGCTCTGGACCATGATCTGCACCCACCCAGCATCACCCTGCCTGCAACCCCCAGGCTGAACCCTTGTGAGCCCCCGAGGAGCCACTCCCTTACCCAGGTGATGACCTGTACAAAGGGGGGATCCAGAAAGCTCTTCCAGTTTGAGGTAGGAAGCAGGAGCACCCACCACACGTAGTGCCCAGCTGGTTAGCAGAGAAGAAACTATGCAAAAGCTCCTAAGAAAATGTTAGCAAGGCCATGGTTAGTGTGTTCATGGACTGAGAAAGTACAAGCACATTCTACCCACTTCCTACAACGTGTTTAGAGCAGACACAGAGAACAGAAGTTCCCAGCCTGAGAGGTAATAATGCTCTCCTTGTTGGAGCAGACTATTTTAAGGCCTGATGCTAAAATTAGCAGCTAGAGGTACCCGTAATTCCAGCAAGCTCCCTTTGTTTGAGGCATCAGAGTTGGATGTTTACTGCATGTCTTGATACAAAAGCTGCTGCACTGGCACCCAAGGCCACAGAGGGGATTCTCCCACCTCCAGCACCCAGCAGGGAGGGGAATCCCTTGGCACTCACTTGGCAGGTTAGTGTGGATCGCATGCTGGTGCACACTAAGCAAAGGAATTTAGCAGTTCCAGGAGTTTCTGGAGAACCTACTGCTCAATCAGCTACCCATTTCAGGGGAATCCAGCTTTGCAAGCACCCAGTAGTGCCAGAGGAGTAACTGCCTACAGCAATCAACACCCACAGGAACAGGAGAAGTGTTGAGCCTTTGCTGTAAAATCAACAGTGGTGCCCTGATGAGGTGGCTGTGTTTGAATCAGCTCCGGAACAGCCCAAGGTGAGCTTCGTGGAGGTAGGAAGGGCAAATGTTAACAGAGTGGGAGTTACCTCTGCACAGCTTCCTGATCCGGCTCCCCATCGGAGCTCTCCTCGTCCACAGGGGTGACAGCTGGGACAGCCTGTGGAGAGAGAGAAGCCCTGGCTCAGGAGGACACCCAGCACAGCCCCCTCTGCACAGGGGACACCTGATCTTCCCACACAGCCTTCCACAGGGGTGTGCATGTTGGCTCCTCTGCAGCACCAAGGAAACCTGGCCAAGAAGCCCTTCCAACATTCCTTCCCCTAACTGCCTGGGCAGGGCTGCTGCTCCTTGGAGAATTCATTGATACAGACGCACCCAGGGAGTGAGAACGCGCCTGAACGCCTTAGATGGACACTTGAGTTTTCTCCGTGGGATCAGCAAAGGACAAAAGCATCCATTGAAAAGCGCACAAACACCATCAGCTCCAGAGAGGAACACACATCCCCACCTGCCACCTCCAGGAGAGCACAGCAAGCCCCGCAAGGGGCAGCAGGGGAGCCTTTGGCAGCGAGCAGGCACACCCCTGCAGCGCCGGGCCTGCTGTGACCTGGGCACAGCCCCCTCTGCCTGCGGGAGGGGATATTTTGAGCGCTCTGCCTTCCCCGTGCTACTCACTGGCGTCATGGTGACGAGCGGCGAGGGGCCCCGGGGCCGCTTGAGCAGCTGCTGTGCGTGCAGCTGGATGTTGGCCCCGCCGTCCGACGCCCGCCGGCCCAGCGGGCCCATCCCGTTCAGCAGCTGCAGCGTGGGGGGCTGCAGCAGGGACTGCTCCTGCAACACATACACACACACACACAGCACCGTTACCCACCCAGCCAGAGCCCGCACCGGGAGGAGACAAGCACCCCGGGGATGTCACCAGCACCGGGGTGATGTGGGGCAGGGGCAGGGACAGGCAGTGGCCAAGCAGGGTTTAACTCTGCAGCTCCCTGCACGCTGCTTTAGCTGCCAGGCAGGCTGCAACCTGCAGCTCGAAGGCAGCACAGTCCTGTTTCTCCCCAGCCTGTTTATTAATTTCATATATTGCACTGGCTCTTTCATTTTTCAGATTTTTCACAGAATCCCAGAATGGTTTGGGTTGGAAAGGACCTTAAAGATCATCTCATTCCAACCCCCTGTCACGGGCAGGGACACCTTCCACTATCCCAGGTTGCTCAGAGCTCCATCCAGCCTGGCCTTGGACACTTCCATGGATGGGGCATCCGCAGGTTTTCTGGACAATCTGTTCCTGTGCCTCACCAGTCTCAGAGTAAAGAATATTTTCCTAATATTTCATCTAAACCTACTTAAGAGAACCAATAAAGAGCAATTCTCGAGGCTTATGCAGTCCAAGGAGTGACAAACAGAGGGAGCAAGTGTGAGCACAAACACCCCTCCCACCAGCAGGGCACAGAGCACAGCAGGGATCATGGGCAGTACCTTGTACTCCAGCTGCCCCGTGGGCTGCAGGTTCTGCCTGGGCAGCACACTGTGCATGAAGTTCACATTCGGGGTCACCTGCAGGAACGGAGCCTGAGGAGTGACACGGGGGAAGCCAGGCAGGAGCTTCTGCAGGTCTTCCATGACTTCCGTCCTGTACAATCACATTTGGAGAGGGGAATTAGCCAAGATTGAGGAAATCCCTCACAGACCCAGTACAGCCGGCTTCCCTTCACTAAAAGCTTCTTCCTGCTCTGGAAAATGGTCACACAGAGCAGCCAAGCCACTCTTTGGTTTTATTTGTCTCTTTTTCCCCCCCCATGTTGAGATTTGCCAGAATTAGCTCTTGGCATTAACCTCGATGGCATTTATCACAAAAACTTCCCCTTGGACATGACAGCAGTGCAGCTCAGGTGAGACACTTGCCTTGACCAAAAGCACAGCTTACGCAGGATCAGGAAGAGCCGGAGAAAAGTACCTCAACCCCACCTAAAATACTGACCAAGCTGTGCAGGGGGACTGAGACCTTTAAGGGGACATCCACAAGGACCAAAGTCACATGCTGGGAGTGAATGTCCAGCCTAGAGTGCAGTATCTACCGTGGGTCAGCTACTCCCACTGTGTGCCTCCTCATGGACAGGTAGCGGACCAGAGCCTCGGGTGATGGTTCCTCCCCTTCATCACTGTCCAAGTTCATTGTTCCATCAGTCTGGGCAGGACAAACATTGGAGGTGTTGAAATGCAACATGAGGATCAAAGGAAAGGCTTCAATGGGAGCCAGAAAGAGAGCTTGCAGGGGTCATGGGGATGTGCCTCACCTCCACAATTTGGTTCTCAGGATTGATGAGCTGGACTTGGGGCACGTTAATGTTCATGGTGTTGCCTGTCTGTTCTGTCTGCTGAGTGGAGAGATCAGGATCAGAACACACAAACACAGCTGGATTAACACCAGCCCTAAGCACCTGGAACAGGAAGGTGACCCTGGAGCCAGTGAAGAGCTGTTTATTCTCAAGAGGTTGCCTCGTTTACCCCCCCTCCTTCTGTTCAGGCAGGGTCAGCATCTTCTCTGCTTCCCTTGTGACCTGGCCTCTCCCAGAGCAAGTGCTCACTGCTCCAACAGCAGCACAAGGTGGGGAAGAAGCATCACACGGCAGCCCTGGGCTGGGAACTCCAGCTCCCAGTAACTCCCTCAGCTCCTTCCCCTCTGTCACTAAGTGAGCAGGAGACTGTCAGAAGGATGCTCAGCCAATGCACAAACTGCTCCTAACCTGAGGATTAGGGCACCACAAGCACACACCAAATCCTCAGAGGAGGAACTTTTCGGCACTCCAGCCAGGGTGTGGACACCCACGAGCAGCTCTGAGTTCAGCAGGTAAGGGCCTGGCTGGCCTTGCAGGGCTGGAAGAGCACTGGCAAAGGGGACTCACCTGGATGTTGGCCGAGGTGGGGAAGGTCATGGTGCGTGGGATGCTGGGCGAGGGTGCAATGCGCAGGTTCTTGTGCCTCTTGAGGCGGTCGCAGAGCAGGCTGTAGATCGCGCTGTAGTGATCGTACGCGTCGGCTCGCAGCGACTGAAAGGAAAGGAAAAGCGGTCACTCCTTCCCGAGCAGTGATAAAACAGGTTTTATACTGTGCTGGGGCTGCTCAGCTGCCACCAAACACAGCCCTTGGTCAGCAAGAGGAGCAGGCAGGACGCGCCAGGCCTCACCTGCACCGTGCGCTCCTTGTCCAGCCCCATGTCCGCCATGGCCAGCAGCACGTCCTCGTTCAGCGGCTCCAGCTGCCTCTCGGTCTTCAGGTGCTGACACTCTGCTATCAGCTGTGAGGGCACAGGCACACAGTCAGAGCTGACATTCCCAAAGGCACTGGTGAGTCACAGAGCTCCCAAGAGCCCAAGCACTGGGCTCTGGCTGCAGCTGGAGCGAGGTCTGATGGCAACCGATCCGAAATCTGCTGCCCCAAGCTCCCAGTGCCACGGGGGAAGAGACAAAAACGCACGTAGATAAGGAGTGATGTGGAAAGCAAGGCCAGGAGACACCGAGAGGGAAAGGCCATGCCTGGGAATGAGTGCTCCCAAAGAGCAGAACCAACACTGCAGCACCACGTGCCCAGAGCCCCTTTGAGTCACTGAGCAGACCCTGCTTACTGCTGCTCACCCTGTCAAACTCTGCATCAGCCTCCCCCAGCTTCATCCACTTGTGTTTGCAGATCTGCTCCATGGAGAGCCTCTTGCTCGGGTCCAGCACCAGCATGTGGCGGATCAGGTGTTCACACTCTGCCAGGGAAGAGAGGCCAGGTCACCCACAGGGAGGGACACGGCTGCTGCAGCGTTCCCTTTCCAAGCTCCCCCTGGGAAGTCACCTCACAGAAATACTGCTTCTCTTCTGCACTTCACACCTGCTGGGTCCCCAGCGTGCCACACTGCTGCAGACACTGATTCCCCTGTGCTAGCAAGGATGGAAGCCACCCTGGCTACCTGGAGCCCTGTCACCCTGTCCCTCCCCATCTCGATGTGAGTGGCTTTTGGAGGCTGAGAGCAAAGCACCCTTAGAATGTTCTCCACTCAAGAACTTGCTGTGAGTGACTTCTCCATCCTATTACAACTGTGCTGTCACCAAGGGGGACTGCTGAGGCTCTCCACTTAGGCTGGGATCTAAATTTGCTTTGAAAACGTTTTAGCAGAATTTTCTGCATGGAGAGAACCTCTTTCCCAGGTAAGACAGCAAGCAAGGAATTTTTCAGCTGGGAAACTCCACGCAAAATTATTCCTTAACCTGACAGCAGGCAACCAAGTACCTACACATGACTCTTTGTTAAGCTGGTTTTATATGGACATTAATCACACTTTTCACACCCAAGATTCACTATTAAAGAGTTTGTGCAGCAGCAGGACGCAAACACTCATCTCTGATGGGGCTGCTGCTGGAAATTCCTGCCCCATAACGCTGCAAAAAGCTGAAACTGAGAGAGGTGTAGTGGAAGGCCCTGTGTCCCCAGCTGTCTGTGTGTCCCCAGCTGCCTGTGTGTCCCCAGCTGCCTGTGTGTGCCCAGCTGCCTGCCCCCTCACCTGTGGACATGAAGAAGGGGATGCGGAATTTGCCGCTGAGCACCCGCGCGCGCAGGTTCTGCAGGGTGCTCCCGTCGAAGGGCAGGGCCCCGCACACCAGCACGTACAGCACCACGCCGAGGCTCTGCACCCAAAACAAACCCAGTCAGTGACACCAGACGGGATCCAAACCCACCCCTGGGCACCCGGGCACCTCCCCACGGGGAAAATACAGGACCCAGAACACGGCTCTGGAAGCGCTTCCTTGGAAAACACTTTTTGCTGTGTCAGGGCTTTTCTCCAAGACATGTAGTGAGTGCTCAGGAAACACAGCCAAACAAACAGAGCAAAAATCAGATCAAAGTCAGAGAGAAGGAGGCTCATCACATACCCAAATATCAACCTTTGGCCCATCGTACTCCTTGCCTTCAAAGAGCTCTGGAGCAGCATAGGGAGGACTCCCACACCAGGTTTTAAGGAGCTGGCCAGGGGTGAAGATGTTGCTGAACCCAAAATCTGAAAGAACAAAGAGAACCGATGAGAGGAATGTGATTCACTCCAGCTGTCCTGAACAAATGGTATTTCAGTAACTTGCTGAGTCTGGTAAAGTCCTGTACAATCCTGTAATGGGTAACTGGCACACAGACACTGGAAATGGAATCACTGAGGTTAGAAAAGACTTCCAGGATCATCCAGTCCAACCTGTGCCCGATCCACACCTTGTTACCAGCTCAGAGCACTGAGTACCACATCCAGTCTCTCCTTGGACACCTCCAGGGGTGGCGACTCCAAATCTCCCTGGTGCCCTGAGCTCTGGGCAGTGCCAGCAAGGACAGAATGCAAAGGGAAAAAGAATGGGAGCTCTGATTTTTCCAGAAAGCACTACAGGGGCTGCAAATTTTGGTTACGGTGGGCAACTCCACAAACAGAGTCAAATCCTTCACCTAGAGCAAATAACAAATCCTGAACGAGAAAGGTCTTCACCTCACAGGCAGCCAACCATCAGCTTATGGGCACTAATGGGCACATTAGTGGGCACTAATGGCATTCTCTGTTAATTAACCTGCCTCCCCCTGGCTCACAGCTGGGACCTGCACTGCAAAGGGCAAGGAAACCAGTCTGGATCCAAGAGAAGGGAGCTGGTGTTTGTAAAAAGAAAGAATCTTCACTAAATTTCCTTCCTTTTTTTCTCCTCAACTGAATTGAAGCAATCACAGTCCCAGAGAGGAGTTCTGAGGTGGTGTCCACATGTTTTTTCTAACACATTCAAGATTACCCAATATTACCAGTTAATTACCAATTAATTACCAGTTCCACACTGAATTCCAAGTGAGGATCGCCAGTGATGGCCAACAGCTCTGTGCCAGAGGCAGGCAAATCCCACCAGCACTCCCCAGAAAGCACTAACTGGTGAGTCCGTGCTCCCTCTTGCTGCTCTCCTTACAGGATTTTCCATGACCTAATTTCAGGTGACTCCTCTCCTCCTTTGCACAGCATCTGCAGAACCCAGCAGATCACCTGGTGCTGCTCCTGCCAGCTCAGCTCCAGGGGGGCACAGCCGAATTCCTTCTGCCTGTCCCTTTGCAGGGAGGAAATTCCCACTGTGGAGATGATTTATGCATGTGCAGAATAGCTAAGGCAGCCTGTTCCTGTGGAAACACCTGGAGTACACCCCAGGCTGCTCCAACCCCACCTCAAAACAGAGCAGAGATGGTAAATGTTCTTTAAAGGCACTGTGGTATCAACACAAGACACTTACACGCCCGCTGGGTTTTTACAGTTGGCAGTGAAGCCATCTAAACCTCCAGTCAGCCTTTGGAGGACAATTCCAGGGAAATAGCACACAGCTGCACAATTGTCTTTTCCACCTCTGCAAGCTTTTGAGCTGCTGTCTCACGTTCAAAGCAGGATGTGTAACAAGTGCTGAGTTACAGCCACTGGAGCCGGCAATAAACGCTGCAGCCCTGGGTGTATTTCCCAACACACAGCATTTCTATCAGGTTTAGACATAAACTCCTTATGACTCTGGAATTTTGGCACTTCCCATATATTGAGCAAGTTACCCTGGTTTAGTTACTTTTATTTGTCCTTGTAAGCACACGAGTGGGCTTTGAGCACCTGGGGAACCACCGGTGTTTTCCAAGGAGTGCAGAGCAGGAGCAGCTCCAGCCCTGCCCGAGGTGCTCCCCACTCTGCTGCACAGCGAGTGGCAGCAGCAGGGGCAGGGCTGTGCCATTCCAGGGCTGTGCCATTCCAGGTCCATGCCATTCCAGGGCTGTGCCATGCCAGCTGGCAGCACCACGGCCTCAGAACAGACACGCAACAGCTGCCTCCTGCACCCTCCTCTGCTTCCTGCAGATTGGTCAGCTGGGAAACTTCACCCCTTCCACATCGTGTTGAAATTCCTCCAGGGATTCACAGCTCTTTTGGACAGGGAGAGGAGGTGGGGAGAAGGGAAAATGCAGAGTCTGTCCTTAGGGAACGGGGCCAGCAGGTCCCAGAGCTCTGCGCTCGCCCTGTGGCTGCCCCAGATCTCGGGGTGAAGGCTCTCCCTGTGCAGAGATGCTGCTCTGCCCAGCCCTCCTGAGCCCAGGGCAGCAACTGCTGGGCTCTGTGGGGAGCTGGAGCCAGGCAGATCCTGAACAGGGACACTGCTCCCAGGCTGGGAACGGCTTCCAGACCCCACCTGCGCTGCGGGACTGAGGTCAAGGCCGGGGAAAACAGCAGGGCTTTAAAAACCCTGGAGGTTTTGGAAACCCTGGAGCAACTAAGCACAAAATCTAAACCAAACAAAAACACAAATTACAACTTAAATAAACTCTCTTAAAATCTATGGCCAAGGAGATGCATAAATCCAAATCCTCAGGGAGCCATCAGGTCTCATTCCACAAACAGATGCAGAGGGAAAGAGGCAGTTTTGAACAGCAAGGTGAGTCACAATGATGTGATACAGGGAAAAAATTTAAAATAAACATCTCTGCTATAGAACAGTGGGTCCAGTCCCTCAAGTTTCCTTGGAGCAGAGCTCAGGGAGTGGCTTCAGTCTCTGCCCAGCAGGGATTTCATCCTCAGGAGGGGAAGGAGCAGCCGGCTCGAATGCAAAGCGATGCATAGATCAGATTCCTCTCTGAAACCATTCCCCGGCAAGGCCGGGGTGTTTAGCAATCATCAACTCCTGGCTGAACTCTCCAGCTGGGAGCACAGGGAACGCAGTGCCAGCAGCTACTGACTCAGACTCTGAGAAGGTACACTGGAGAAAAAGCATCCATGGGAAAAATGAGAGCGAGGGTCACAGCCCTGGGATCTCGCTGTTTATGGAAAAATAGCAAAGCAGCAATCAATCAAAAACCAACCCAAACAGCGAGCACCAGTGAGACCAGCAGCACTGCCCACCCCGGGGCTGCAGCCTGGGAGCTGGGACCTGCCTAATGCCAGGCAAGGGATTTAAAGCTGCAAAGGGACGTCAGGCGGAAAGTGCCAGAGAATCTGCACTGGGCAGAGTCTGAAAAGCTCCAAAGTTTGAGTTAGACACAGTTAATGGGTTTGGCAGTGGAGGTTCATCTGGTTCTCCACCAGTGTAACTGGTATGTGCATTTCTGTAGCATTTCTCCTGGGAGGTCTGGTGTGAAGCAGATCTGTTGCTATCACTTGGGGTTTTTTTTCTCTTGAAACAATGGAAGAACTGGTGTCAAGTTGTAATTGATGAGTTATAGGGATAAAACTTAATACTTGGAAAATCCTATACCAGAAATCAGCTTTTCCAGGCTACTTTTCAAAGCACTACAGCATCTTCCTGCCAAGGCAAACACTGCCACCACCAGGGTGGGGACTATCTCCCGGAGTCATTCTGGGAGCACAGATTTGGAATGAAAAGAGTTTCCAACTCCCTTCGGTAAAAAAAGGTTTCCACAATTTCCAGAGCTTCTCAGCCTGCTCATGTGGACATTTCTCCAGCAAATCCAGCTGAATTCCAGTTTCCACCTGGGTTAGTTTTTAACTTCTCGCTGTTTGCCAGGCACCCTCCCCCTCCACACAGAGCGGATTTTTCCCGTGAACACAAGATGGCCTCAAACCATTAGCGCAGCCTTTGCATAAAACACCAAAAGTGCTGCTCAGAGACCTCCCCAGCAGCCTCTCCCTGAGCTCCACCACCTCTCCACTCCTACTCCAAGGAGCTGCACTCCTGCTCCATCAGCGATGTGTCTCTCACTTATCTCCTGCTCCCAGAACAGCGAGGAGCAGGTTATCATCCCTGTGCCAAGGAGGACATGGCTCACACTGTTAAGCACCAGAGGGAAGTCCATGAAGTCCACCTCTCCTTCCTATCCCTTCCCCACTCCCTCTTCACAGATGGAGTATGAGGGAAGCATGAGAAATTATGATGATTTTACCACAAACCAAGTGTTGAACTCTAATCTAACACCTCCGGATGGTACACGAGAGAACAGAGACAATGAGCTAGGCTGTTCCCTTTCTTCAAGATGCTATCAAGACAGAGGAGCATTTCCCACCTCCCAGAAGTAAAATTGCTCAGACTGAAAAGTTTTGTAGCCCTCAGCATTTAAAAAAAAAATAAAAAATCAATTTACAAACCCTTGCAAAACACAACAATCTCACCCAGGAAGTCTGTTGGGAGAAGGGGAACCAAGTGCTTTCCAAAGGTGCCCTGCTGTGCTCTAGGCTCTGGGAGAACTAAATGCTGGATACAAGATCTACCACTTCCAAAGCCCATGAAATGAGATGACCAGGGCAGAACCACAGGATACTCTGAGCTGGAAAGGACTCATGAGGATTGAGTCCAGCTCTTAAGTGTTAAATCTTGCTGGTTCAATTTGTCATAATCCCACCAAGCCCAATGAAGTCAAGCCTAGGCAGTGGCTCCCAGAGATCAGCCAAGGCTCAGTCTCATGGTCAGAGGACCACAGACATGCAGCTCTGTGCTAGGTCAGGACAGAAATGTCCAGGGAGGGAACCTCTGAAGGGCAGTTAGTGACAAAAAAATCCCATTGCCCTGCAAAACTCTCAGAGCAGGCAGTGAGGACCTTTGTGTTCAGCTACTTCAGCTTCTCTCCCTGAAGGGAATAAAGCCCCAAAGCACTGAGGCCACTCTGGCTCTGTCACACCACATCATGAATGATCCCAGGAGCACAGTTTCCCCTTCACTGCTCCACCATCCACCTTGTCATCCCTGCTTTTCCATTCCTGCTCTCTCACCTAGCCTGACCTGCTCTGAAGAAGCCCTGAACCCGCAGCAGCACTCAGAACAAGGTCAGTTTTGTGATACTGTCTCACCCATCACCCAGAGGAGTGTCTGCAGCCTGGGAAGCCAAACCTGCCTTTTTTTCCTTCTTCTTCTACTCTGCACTACTTGAAGGGAGGTAAAAATCTCCTGGCTATAACCTGGCAGTTTCAGCTCTGGGCAGCAGGCCACACAGAAACCCAAAGCTTCCTTCAGCTGCACTGTGTTTCCTTCTCCCTGAATACCTGGAAGCAGCCAGTGCTTACATTTATTAACTCCTGAAAGCAGCTGCCTTCCTCCCACACCGCTCAGCTTAGCTCACCTGCTATTTTGATGTTCAGGTTTGCATCCAGGAGGAGATTTTCTGCCTTCAGGTCCCTGTGGACTATGTTACGACAGTGACAGAAGTTGACAGCAGCCACGATTTGCTTGAACTTTCTCCGGGCTTCCTTCTCGGCCATGCGCCCGTGGGCCACGAGGTGATCTGTGAGGTGAAGCAGAACACAGGGTTATGGACACAGGGCTTCTCGTGCTCTGGAGAGAGCTGGGCAGGTGAGCACAGCGTGGCTTCCAGCTCCAACAGCGGGCATGGAAGAGGCACAAGCAGGGATCGGGCACGCTGCTGCCAAAGTCCTCGCCTGGGCTGGCTCTGAGTGGAAGGCTTTGCAATCATTTTATATAGAGGACAGCTGAGGGGATGCCTGCAAAATCAGAACTGTTTTGTACACAAGTACGAAGGTTTTTAAATCTTTTTCTAGATCAAAATAAAAATGAAGCTTTTCCAGCCTTTGCCTTCAGTCAGACCCCAAGCCTTGTACATCACCTCGAGAGGTGCAGCTTCCTGGCCATGTGCCATCCCTCCTTCCCCCTGGGTTTTCACAGGAAACCTGTCTTTGGTCCAACATGCCTTGAAGACAACTCCTGCTGGAACCAGCAAGGTCCCAGGAAGTCACAGCCACGAGCAGCTGCTCACCTCAGCTCTGCAGCCAGCACAGCCACCACCAGGAGGGACTGAACATCCCTGCAGGAGGGACTGAACATCCTCCCTCTCTGTGCATCGATGCAACAACATCCTTGTGAAATCCAAGAAAGCATTTCATTATAAAAATGGAATTGGCCTCCACTACGGAAATCTGAGCACTCCCAAATATTTTGCTGAAAGCCTGTACTCTCACTCAAAGGTAGTGTTTGTTGCCAGCTGGGCTTCCCTTGGAAGCCAGCACTGCACACATGGACAGGAAAAGCCTCTCCAAGAGATCACAAAGGCAGGCACACAGCAGTGACCCAGCAGAAGTCAATGCACTTAAAACCTGGAAGCACCAGGCTCACAGAAGCCACTTGTTACTGTCCCATGAGTAGGGATGGACAGGCAGGAGACAGGCAGCAGAATGGTGACATAAAGGAAGCCTCACTTCAGGAGGTTGTAACTCCTTAGCAGAGCCATCGAGCTGGCCTCAACACATCTCTGGCCAAAATTAGGCTGAAATGATTCACATCCCTCCCTAAACTCCATTAACTAGGGGCTCAATACAGATATCTGTTCTTGAAAATAATAACAATAAATCACTTGTGCAGGCCTCTCATCAGGTGGTTGTGTTTTTCTCCAGTCCCCCATTCATTAAAATACCTGCAACATAATTGACTCGCAGTAAATACTAATTACCAAGATCCATCAAAGCAGTTGTGCTGCTCATGACTGCACAGCAACCTACTTCTGCCTTTGCCCACTCATGTTGTGCAACAGACTCGAGGTGTTTTTCAAAGAACTTGTCAATTAACTCTCATTCATTGGATAAACTTATCCCATAAGCAAATCTGAACCAGGGCTGGAGCAGGAAAACCATCACCAAGTCAAATCTGACCCTCAGCTCACTGGCTGGGCAAAGCAAAGTGACCATCTCAGATTGCCCCATCGTATTTCATTAGGCATTTGCATGGCCATAAATTTGTTACTCTAAGAAGACTGACAGCACAGCACAGCAAGGGCTGCTCCAATTTAAGCCACTGATCAACAGGTAATAGCTCAGCTCCTAAACAAGGTCATTCACACATTCTGCTCCACTGGGATTTGGGAGCCAGCCTGTCCATAGAGCCAGTGCCCTTGAAACAAACCACAAGGCTCCAATCTCTCAACAATTTCCGAAATATTTTAGCAATTCTCCTGCAGGCAAGAAAGCAAACCCAGCTACTACAGCAGGTGTCTTTCTGCAAGGCTCTCTTAGTGTATTTTTGCCCCAACCAAGTTCACCAGTCCTGGCACAGCTGGTGACATTGTGTTCAGTGCTGGCACCTGGGGCACCCCCTGCCCCATCCTCTCACCCAGAAAACTCTGCTGCCCCTCTGCCCAGCTGGTCCTGCTTAGGCTGCAGAAATCCCTTTTTAGGTTAGGCATGGAATTTCACTTTTGATGAAGAACTGGGAGCTGAGGCCCAGGCTCTGCACGTAGGCACCGCGCTCCGAGCCCACTGACATTTCTGCACCAGCTCCAGAGGAAGGACAGGAACAATGAGGCTACAGAATGCTTCACATACCACCAAGGGCAACTGTATGCCAAAATTAACCATTGAGGGCTTAGTCTGCACAAACCCCCCATGCAGTGGAGGTCACAGAGCTGACCTGAGTGTCGAGCTGGGAGCCAGCACCCTGCTCTGAGCACCCAGAGCTGTGTCAGGGCCGTGCCGGCGTCACTGCGCTGCTGCTCTGGGTGTCCTCCAGAGGGGAAGGAAGGCATCACTTCATTGCACAACCCTCACAGACATCACTCACTGCTCTCTGTACTTACGTGAAGCACCTGACGCTGCTCCCTGTGTTAAAAAAAACAATCCAATCCTACACTGGGGAAAAATCACCTTTGGTTCAGAGAGCACTGACACACAAGTTTCCACTCCCCGCCTCTGGACAGACGCCTCGTGCTTTTAAGCTGCTTTCTGTCTGGAAAACAAATGCTGATGAAGCTTCACATCTCCTCTGTGTGGTGGATTAAGTCACATTTCCAGTGAATTTGGTGACCTTGTGATGTCAGAAGCAGTCTGACCTTCTAGAGACAGGCACCAAAACCTTGTTTAATGTGTCTGCCCAGTTCATGCTCACAGAGCTCAGGAGAAGCAGGCGGGCAGTGGTAATGTTGTAACCACATCAACCAGATGGTAATTCTCTAAATTTCCTGTGATTTTTTTTGTTAATCAACCAAGAACCCATATCCAGTCAGTGAGGACTGCAGATTTACAGTTTTCATAGTAAACAGCTGAAATCAAACCAGAGTTTTAGACTATATTCCATCTGACCTCAAAAAAGGACACTCGAGGGACATGGAACAGAGACCACCCTATGTTTAAAAGGAGACATTCATTTCTTCAGAATGTCAAACCAGCGACCCAACCACACGCAAAACACGGACAGGGACAAAAATAACAATTTACATTTGGCTGCTGAAGCCCACAGCAAACCCAAGGCCTGTCCCCGGTCCCTGCGCGCTGCTACGCAAACAAAGTGAATTATCAAAGCCTTTCCAGTAAGAGATGAATCAAAGGCTCTGACGGCACAGCCTGGCCACCGAAGGAGCTCAGCCCTTTTACTGGAAGTTTGGATAAACAGGTGGTGCAGCCCTCCCAGGTGCTGACCCCGGATCCCTGCAGAGCTCAGACAGGCAGGGACTGACTGACTGTGGCCATTTAGAGAAACCATCGCTCTTCCAGCTGAGAATTCCGACCTCTAGCACTGCCTGTGAAATATTGACAGCTCTTTGGTACTGTTTAATACTTGGGAAGTTCTGAAAGCATCAGGGAAGCAACTTAAGATGTGTTCCTTACAAGAACAATGCTGTAACTCTGGTTCTGGGGGGCTGCACTCAGCCTCACCCTGGGCATCTGGCATCCAGAAAGCCACAGCTGTCAGCCCCCCTTACCCTCCAGCACAACATTTTAAAGCCTATGTCATGCAGGTGTTAAGACACAATCAAAAAAAAAGATTAAAGAGACTCAGCACAGGCCCATTTCACAGAGAACCCCTGGTGCCCAGTAAGAGGCTCAGTGACAGTGGCTGCACTGCCCACACACACCTCACACACCACCCTGCAGCACATCCAGCCATTCCCAGCTGCCCTAGGAGGGACAGGCACTGACATGAGGCATGAGGGGAGGTTTTACCCAGCAGGAGAGCCTGGCTGCCCACGCTGCCATCAGCTTTGTCTCCAGCACACGGGGATGTGAGACCCCTGAGCGCTGGAGATGCAAGGACTGCAAGGAAAGCTCCCCAGAATGGGCTCCTGCTTCCTCCCTGCAAATTGCTTCCGCTGTTAGAACAAAGTCTTAATGGCTCCTCAGGAAACTCTGAATACAAAAAGCTGAGATTTGAGTTTTCCCCTCTCTGCTCTCACACTGAGGGCAGTGCCCCAAAACCCTCAAAACCGGGTGGAGAGGCACGACCTCCTGGCTTGGGTCTGGAGAAGCCTCACACTGTTCCAGAGCTGGCTGCTCCCAGCTATCAGCAAGGATAAAATGCTGGGCAGCAACATGGAAATTAGCCATGCTAATGAGCTGAATTTACTACAGCAGAAAATCTTTCAGAAAGCAATTAGGTTTTCACTTCGACTCACGCAGGAGGCTATTTTTGTAACCAAAGAATTCATTCCAAGTTTGTATATGAGCTTGCACATAGCTCTGGATTTAAAAAAAGATGAACCCATCTCTGCCAAATTCAACAGAAGAGGGAGGAAAAGTAAAAAGGGATTTGTACTTTTCTGTGGTGATCCACACCCAAGCCAACTCCAGGACATGTGCAGGTGATTTTGCTGTGCAGGGGAAGGTGAATTTCACAAGCCTTTGGAACTGCTGAGTGTGTCCAGCACCATGATTCATATTTGAATAAACAACTGGAAGGCTCAGCGAGTCAGTTTTTCACCAGGCAATCCACACTTCCCAAACATCAGCTGTCACTTGCTTCCCCTTCGGCTGTCACCTTCTCGGGGAGAACTCCAAAGGACATGGACAATATTGACAGGAAGCCATGGCAACCATCTACAGGAACTGGTGGCAGTTTGTGGTGGCTGGAAACCAGCACTTTTCAGCTTTTATTTTCCTTAATTTGGGGCTTCTCTTGCTTCACTAAAAGCTTCGTCTTTCGCTACAATTCAGCTTCTCCTCCAGAGAAATGAGAAGTGAAATCAAAAGTGAATCTTCTGCACTGACTGACAGGACAGGGGGAGTGTTCCCAGGAGCTGACAGACCACGTATGACTGTCCTCACTTCCTTGACTGAAGCTAATTCAAGCACACAGGATTTTCCCCCTTTCTGGAGGCTCCTACTGGCAAAGCCAGTACAGACCAATGTTGCAAAATCCTGACTCTGTCACTCAGCACAAAATTCCAGTGTATAAGTAAATTCCTATTTCTGTAAGTTTTGCTATTGTTCACCAAACAAATGAATAAATCAGCCCACAGTTCTTTCAGCTGTGCTGCACAGATACTTTTTTCCTGTTCAAGAACAGCTCCTGTGGTCAAGAACACTCAGCCAAAACTCTCTGGCACAATGGTGCTTGGAAGGGATGTAACCAATGCTTGCTAAGACACCAGATATCAAAAACAAAAGAGAAAAGGAAAGAGAAAAGAAAAAGAAAAGGTTTTGAGCACAAAATGCTCCAGAACTGCAGGACTGCCTTTTCTTTGAAAGCTACTGGCACACCCAACAGTTCCACTATCACCCACAAGGTTCATAGACTTTGCTGGGAAGCAAAGCATTCAGCAACACTAAAATCCAACTGCATGACTATTTCCAACATCTTTAATCCCAAAGTGAGCATGAAAGAGGAGCAGCACCACCTGTCAATGAAACCCAAAGAAGAGACAGAGGTTATGGGGGTTATTTTTCCATCGAGTTGGTCTCATTTACTCTTTACTCCTCTTGTCAATGGAAAGTTTGCAGGCTGAAGGGCACCTCTTGGCTGAAACAAGAGAGTGTGGCAGCTATTTTCAGTTTACTGTAGTTGACCAAGTGCATTATCTGATTAAAGAATGCAATAAATGTACTTACCAAATATTTCCCCTCCGCTGGCATACTCTGTCACCAGATAAATCATCCGCTCCGTCTCCATAACCTGCACACAAGGACAGAGAAGTGACACATAAGGAGACTGCTGAGAGAAATGGCTCTAAAATCACCTTTATTCCTTTTGTAACACACGTAACTGCTTGTTAACTGCTATCCAAACTGTAACCACCCCTTGTTTCCAGAGCCCTGTGCAGGAATGGACAGGAACTGGGCACAGTAAGGGTGAAACAGCAAGTTTCAAACACTCCATCTGTAACTACACAAAACATTTCACCTGCACCTTCCTCCTCCTGTTCTGTTTCCCCTCCTTTTAGCATTTGCTCCCCGGTTTTGTCCTGTTTCAGCAGCCTGGGAGGCTTCTCAGGGCTGCTACCCTGCTCTTCTCCCACCCTAAACAAAGTAAAGCCACAAGTCTACTCTTCAGTATCACATCAAAAACTTAAGATGGAATTAAACAGGTTTAAAATTAATTTCTGGCTCAAAAAAAAGGTTTAAGGAGCAAGTTTGCAAAGAAGCACTCCCTGAGTACCTTGAAAGTGCCACAGTCCCTGTAAGCATCTCACACATGGTTTGGCCAAAGGAGCTAAACATTAACCTTTGTCACTTCTACTCAGTGTTAACTCTCTGGAGTCCAAATAAATATTCATATTTCTCAAGCACAGGTGGGAAACAGAGTCCTTTATTCCTCTGCTCCCATCACTCTGCTGCACCCTCCTCACAGAGGGGCACAACCAGCTACCTGTGTAAAGGGCAGACCACGTGGCTTCTGCCTCTGGGGGTTTTGTTTGCAGACAAAAACAAAGTCAAACAAGCTGGAAAAAAAGTCTGCAAACAATATTCAAAAGCAAGTCTGCTGCCAGTATTGATCCCCTTCCAGGAAAGGGCTGAGCAGATCAGCAGGGCCTGGGGGCCACAGGGAGCTGGGCAGGGAGAGGAGAGCTCAGTCCTGCACCCGGGTGAGATTTGCTCCCTCCCTAAAGTGAGAAGGGGAACCTGCATCCGGTTTCAACTGGGAAACTGAGAGGCACACAATGGCCATAAACAAGTGGCAGGAGGCCAGCCCACAGCGGAAGCACGATGTCCCAGAAAAGAGAAGGATTAGCTACACTTTCCCCCTGCCCCTGCAATCAAAGCACTTTGAGACCTTGAAAACATAAAGGGCTTTCCCAGCTCCGTGTAGAAGGGATGGAGGGATAACTCTGGAGGAAGTGCTACTGCACAGTGCAGAGCCAAGGGATGGAAACTCCATGGCAGAGTGCTCCTACCTGGTACAACCTGATGATATGTGGGTGGCAAAGCATCTTCATGATCTGAACTTCTCGAAATATCTTCTTCAGGTTCTCTTCATCCAGCTGAGTCTTATCAATGATCTTTATTGCAACCTGGCAGAGGGGAAATAAGAGAAGTTACTGACACAGTTGCATTATCCACACATCAGCTCTCTGCACCAGGGCTGATAAACCCCAGCAGGGATGGGAATGGGGGTTGGTGTCAGGCTCCTAACAATTGAGGTATTTATTTATCTGTTTTAAACCAGAAGTGCTCTGTAATGGAGTTTAAACAAGTCTAAGTGCTTGCAGTCAGCTGCTCTCCAGTCTCCAAGATTTTCCCTCCACCTCCCTGGTGCTGGCAGCTCCCAGCTCCTTTGGGCATGGAGTGTAGAACCACCAGACTCCAAACATGGAGACACTTCTGTGCCAAGGACCACCTGTCCTCAAGTCTGAACACTGAACACTGAACACCCTGATTCATCCACACACAGACAATAAGGAAGGGAATCCTTCCTGGAATGCCGGGATGAACAGGGCAGAAAAGGCAGAGTGAAACCTTGATGGAGAAAACAGCTGAGAGAAAAAGCTGCTCTGCCTGGCAGAGGAACATCTGCCCTGCTGCTTCTAAATCAAATTTCAGCCTTAAGTATCTTCCTCCCCACCACGAAACAGCCCTGTGAGTGAGCAGCTCCAGTCTCAGGATTTGTGGGATGAATTACCATCCCCCAAGCAGGTTTTCTCACTCAGAGATGGCTCTCTACAAATCTCCTGGTTGCTCTGCTGGAGAGCCTGCTTTACACAAGTCCTGCCCAGGAAGGCTGCAGGAGCATGCAAAGGCCTGGGGAAGGGCATGCAAAGCAGCACTGCCGCGAAAACCGCCGAGGATGCACAGCCAGAGAGATCTGACACAGAAATGCTCGGCTTGTCCCAGACCCCAGAGCTCAGTGGGGACAAGGACAAGTGCTCCGTGCACAGCAGCGTGCCAGGACCACGGGCACAAACCCACAGGGGCACACGACCCAAACACATGTCCCTCTCCAAGTGCCAGCCCCAAGGGCAGGGCTAAGGGATGCACACACACCACCGAACAAAAGAAGCTTTAGATCCTTTAAGGGAATCTTTCTTTAAGGGAACAATCTGAAGCACATGAAAATTAAGCCCCATATTTTATGATCAAATCCCTGCCAGAGCAATAACCGCCCTGCATGTGAGCAGAGCCCAGCAGAATCCCGAAAAGGCACCCAAGCACAATAAGCTGTTTCTTTCATTCGAAACCTTTAATTCAGAGCGCAGGAACGCTTCCAGCCTTCCAAGTCACTGAGCATGCTTCCTACAGCAGGAGCGGGAGCTGAACGGCAGCCAGGTCTGGCACTCGGCGCTGGGAGCTGCTGGCAGGAGCGGGGCTGGAGCCGAGGCTGGAGGTGAAACAGCAGCAGGGGCAGCCGGGCACCGGGGCCGCGATCGGCGGGGGGCAGAGCCCCGGGAGCAGCCCAGTGTGGGATCTGCGGGTCTGCGCCGCCGAGAGCCAAGAGCAGCGCTCAGGGAAACTGAGAGAGCCAGAGGGGGATTGGGAAGCGCTCTCCACATGCTTTTCACCCAAGGTTTTCCTGTAAGAACGGGCTTTTGTAAAGCTGGAGCATAAATATACATAAAAGCTAAGAGACGCTTCCTCCGAGAGCAAAGCCAAGATGTCTACCCAGAGACATGAGTCATTTTCAGGCCCAAAGACATAAATGAAAATCCACAGATCTGGAGTATTCCTAAGCTCCTTACTCATTCCCAGCTCTATATTTACTCTAAGGAACTCTCATTTCCCAGCTTAATTATACGGCTCGAGTTGACACTCTTGGCCAAGCTCAAGGTATGCAGAGCATCTGATTGCACCCAACTTGGTTAGGAGGGCCAGACACAACAGAACTGAATTCCTCTGGGGACCAGGCTGCCACCTCCCCTGTCCTGCTGGGGGATTTACAGCAGGAAACTCCACACAACACCTGGACTGGGAGCAGAGTGAGACAAACAGCACTCAGGAGATGTTTTTCTTGAGAGGGATCTCATCCCGAGCTCAGCCAAGCAGCCCCAAACCCAAACCCACCCTCAGGAGTTACACAGATGAGAGACCCGAAGGGGTTTCTCCCAAATGTTTTCATTCCACACAAATGCCTCCAGCAACTGATGCAAGATGAAAGGCAAAAGTCTCCTGAAAAATCCTGGGGAAACCACCTTGTGCTCCAGTTTCAGGAAATGCAGAGCTTCCTCAGGACTGTTGGAGGGTGGAAGGAGGAAATCCCCTCTGTGCTGGGCAGCAGGGACACGCAGGGAATTCCAGGGATGGGGGCTGATGTTCCACCCGGGGCTCTGCAGGGCAGCTGCAGTCGGTTTGCTCCAGAGCTTTGCTCTTCGGGTTCTTTTGGAGAATCAATGTTTTTCCAGAGGGAAGGACTGGTTTAAAGGTTTTCCAGAACAGACCAGGTTGTTTTCTCCATTCCTGCATTTCCTAGCTGGCCAATATTCTCCCTTCCCTCAAAAGATGATTTGGCATTTCAGCAGAAAAGGGACTGGCTGAGGTCCCCAGGTCACACCAGCCATACTGACTCCATCTAAAGCTCAAGGGATGTCCACGATGAATTCAGCCCTTTGTTTTATCATTTATTTATTTATTTGTTGGAGATTATAAATTGGAGAAAACCAACCAAACAAAATGATCTTTAGGATTTTTAAGGGAACAATCTAAAGCACATGAAAACTAACCTTCATATTTTATGCTAAAAGCCTTGCCAGGATGATAAATTACATATCTGGAGGCAGGGCAGTTATTATTTAGGTAGAAAGAATCAGTTTCAGGTAGTTAAAATAAACCCTAAGCTCCAAAATCGAGTGCATTCCCCCATGCTTACAAACACCACATAAAATAGAAAGGAAGACTAAACATCATTAAGTAAAGCACAAATTCAGGCACAAGTAGAAGTGGAAGAAAACCATGATCTAAATTCTCAGACAATGAAATACTCTAAAAAAGGAGTCTGAGAAACTAACTATTCTTTTATCAGAAGTTAATGAAGCTTACAGGCAGGAGGATAAATGCCAAGCCTGGAGCATGCATGCTGCTACCAATTAACAAAATGTTCCCGCCACTTGTAAACAGTTCATTTATTCCCTCTTGCATCCAAGTAAAACTTGCACTAGTAATTTGAAGAAGGACTTGTTATTTGGGAGGAATGACAAGTTGCTAAAAACAATTGGTGGAGAGCAGGAAAGGTGCTCAAACTGACACCTGCAGGTTGCTGTGGAGGCCCTGCTCTCTGAAGCCAGGTCCATTGTTTTTCCAGATTTTTCTTCTCCTGGTGCACCTCAGCTGAACACTGCTCTGCAATTCCTGTGATCCTACAGCTCTGCTGAGTGTATTCTGTGCATGCCAGGCAAAGGCCTTGTGGGGAGGAGTGGAAATTTCAACCACATGAAAGCAGAAGGGGTAGTTGGGAAATGGAAGGAGGGGCACTGAAAGTCTGGAAGGCCAAAAGGGAGCACACGGTTATCCCTGAAACCAGCACACCCCTCTGATCCCAGGGGAGGTCAGGAGGGACAGAAGGCACACGTCAGGCCAAGGCAGCAAGGTGGCTTCAGTGCCCCCCAAAATGCTCAGAGATGTGAGCTCCTCTGCCCTGAGCACTGACCACTTCCTTCAGCCGTGACAATTCTCGCTCTCAAACTCACAGGATTCTCCTCAAATTCCCAAAGTGTAACATAAACAACACAGTAAATTCCTATTTTGCTCTGAGATACTACATTTTCAAATCTGGCAGCCAGCAGAGCTAAATATGCCAAGGTGAGGGGCTCTGAAAGGAGGCACAAGGCTTGGAATAGGAGAGAGGAGAGTATCAACTTGCAGGAGTTAACATTTATATGGACGCCTTGTTTCTCAGCTGAGTGTGGATAATAATCCAGACAGACTTCCTTGAATCCAGAGCACCCACCCTGCCAACAGGAAGGGAAATGAACTGCTGGGTGCCCAGGCGGATGGGCAGGGAGAGGACAGCCTCTGTGAGAGTGCCCTGCACTGCCCCAGCTGCTTGGAAAGCTCTGAGAGAGAAAGAGGTGGAAGCACGCTCTGTTTTCAGTGGAAAGGAGCCATGGGACACTGCTTCCTTTTATTTCTGTGCTCTGAACAAAGGAACAAGCCAGAGACCCTGGCCTCAGCTAAAATCTCCTCCTTCATGCCTTCATGATCTAATTATAATTCAATGATAAATAAAATTTCTTGCATGAGTGATCACTCCATAAAGAAATCATCTTTTCCCTTTCAGTTCAGTTGTTTCTGCAGTGGCCTGAGTGAAAATCAGAAAACCCCACTTCTTCCAAAAGGAGCCCATGTGCTCAGTCTGATCAGTGATCACTGCAGAAGTGTAATTATGGCAGTGGCATTCCTGTAAATCAGCACGGATCTCCTCCATGGAAAGGGAGCCAACAGATGGCACCGGCAAACCGACTGCACTGAGAAAATCAACATGTTTATTTGGGAGCAAGACATTTCCTAGAACTGTCTCGGGGAGTCCTCCTGCTCCAGATTCCTGCTGGAAAACGCTCAGTAAACAGTGCCTGGCTGTCCTCTGCCATGGATGGAGGTGTCCCTGCAGCTCGGCTCCCCTGTCACCCCCAGGGCACAGGGCAGACTGCAGCCACGCAGAGACCTGTCACCAGAGAGGCTCTCTGGAATAAACAAATAAACCTGGAGAAGGCTCATCCACCCGAATTCCTCCTACATTTGCAGTGAGCAAAGGAGCCCCCTCCTCTCCGTCCGCTGCAGCCTTCCCGGGCTGACAACGTGAGCTGTCAGAGGGGCTGACAGGGAACAACCCTTCCCAGCTGCTCCTGCCTGCCACAAGCACTTGGGGAGCTCGGGAACACGGCCTGTTTGGATTAAGCAGCTGCTGGAGGGGTAGAAATCACTCCTGTAAGCAGACACAGAGCTGCACAGAACTCCAGCAGCAGAGACCAGTATTACAATGGAGAAAGGGGAAAAACAGAGGGACAAGGAAGTGCACACTGGAGATATGAACCACACAGAGGCACTCAACTGGCATATGGACACATGGCTGTGATAAAAACACAGAGAGAACTCCAGGCTACTGCAGGTCGTGTCCTTTCCGGGAGCTCAGCTGGGTGGGTGTCACTCCCTGCTTCCGTATGGACACTTGGATGGCAGAGGCACATGTTTCTGAGGCAAGCTGTCAGCACAAGCCTGCTGGTGTGTTTGGGGTCACCAAAAGCGAGCTCTCTCCATGCAAATAGGCAATATGTACAGTTTGTAGTGATAAGAAAGTGCTCGACAAAAAGGAAGCACCGACACTGCCGATTCCCAGGCTTCTCTTGGCAAGCTCATGGGTAACACGGGGGCATCTCCTCCTCAGAATTAACTAACCAGCAGAACCTACCTTAGCCAAAGTGATACAGCAAATAAAACTAGGCCAGTCTCCAGCAACATCAGTGGCTTTTGGAGGTGGCACAAATGCAAATATTGGCAGCAACTGAAGGCAGGAAACTGTGGACGAAGATGTGCACAGAGAAGCTGCATTTGCTCAGGAAGGAAGTTCTCACCTTGTCCACATCCCTCTGCACAATCAATGCAGGGACTTGTGTCTTGCACAAGGTGAGGAAAATACTGATGGTGTTACGAGAAAAGTCAATACATCCAAATCCTCTTGGCCGGCTGCAATGTTAATACCCGGCTTGAGCGAGCGCCGTGCTCTGCCGTGACCTTTCCTCGTCCCAGAGGGAACACAGCCGGGATTGCAGTGGCCAAAGCACAAACCCCACATTCACATCCATGGCTCAGGGAGCCAGCTACACCCAGGTAAGGAAATCTCATCATTTTGGGGCATGTACAGCAGCACACAAATGTCACAGGACAGGAAGCTCCTCTGTAGCCCCCCCAAGGATCCCAGCCTTTATCTGTGCTGCATTCCTCCTCTCCCTGTCCTGCATTAACCCTATGCCAGCAGCTGCAGCTTCTCTTTTCCAACAGAAGCCACCAAAAAGGTCCAAGAGGTGAGTGACCCCCACCTGATACTTGCTGCTTTGCAGCAGCAGCCTCAGTGCCAGTTCAATGGTGACTTAATCCCAAATGCAAACTCTTTCCCATCCTGGAAGCTGCAAGGGGTGACAGGTAAATTCTGTCATGTTCAGTCACAGTGAGGGAGAAACAATGTCCTGCAAGCCACGAGAAAGCTTGGTCACATTGCTAGGGCTCTCCTTGTCACACTCACCTGGATGCCAGGTGCCAAACCCTCCTGGAGAGCTTCTCCTCATTATTTCATCACCTGGGGCACCAGCGGGAAATAACAGAGACTTGGAGTTACCTGCCCTGGCTGACAGACACTGCATCAGAGCACACTCAACAGCATCAAGGGCTTTGGGATTGCAGAGAAAGGCACGGGAAAGGGAGCTGGAGATGCCAATTAGATAAACAAACCATGCTGGGGCACGAGGAGGGAGGTGCTGCAAAGGGCGAGCTCCGTGAATCAGCACCCCGGGCTGCAAACACAGACCTGGGAAGAGGCTGAGCACAGGACAGGCCACAGTACTGCACACAGGGCTGGGAAGAGCCTGTCCAGGATGTATGGAATGACCTCATATCCCCACAAAACCTGATGGCTGCTCAGCAAGTTCCCTAGGCTTTGGGCTGACCAGGACTCAGAGGACCAAGCAGTGACCAAGGAGGTCAGCCACCCACAGCTTAAGCAAAGGAATCCCTTAAGCTACACCACATCTACTTCTATCCCTTATCCTTCTTAATGACAAGATTTCAAGAGCTTTTTAAAGTTCGAGTCAGACACTGAATCTCCTGAACCCTGCCAGTGCTGCCCTTTTCTCCTGGGCTACAGCAAGAGACTCCACGGGACTGAGCCGAAGGCAGAGCAAGTCTCAGCACAGCAGACTGCAGGTAGCCACACCTAACCACCTCAAACACAGCACGGGGCAGCCACACCACTCCTGTCTGCTGAATTCACACCGTGCCAGGTCTGCATTCCCACTGACCTCCCTGTCTTTTCATTCCACACTCTGTTGCAGGAGAAAACCCCTCCAGCCCCAACAGCTTCAGCTGACATTTATGCCAGTAATTCGTTTTTAGTTCAGAAGCCCTGTAAAATTCCTGTAATGCTTCCCAGATGCAAGGCTGAGAACTTCACAGGAGTCAGAATGTGAATTAGAGGTGGTACGGAAAATTATTTATCCTGCTGAGGGAACAGAGCAAACCACACAGACAAACACCAGCCCACAGTGAGTACTGCTACCCTGAAACACGTCCACATGTCCATCCACAGAGAGCAGGCATCAAGAGCTGCATGCCTGGCAGGTCAGTTCATCAAACTCCTCCATACCTGCGCCATAAATGCAAGAATATCTAAGAACAAGTATTAAAAATCAGTTTAAGCCAAAGGAAAAGAGGCTGAGGTAGAAGGCAGGTTGTAAAAGCTCCTGCTTGTAGCAGTAGCAGAATTCTAGAGGGATGTAGCAGGACAATGCTGAGTGGAAGGAGTGAAGGCTGAGCCCTGAACACGGCTGTGGTGCAGCCCCACGATCTGCTGACAGTCTGCAGCACTACCTCCATGGCTTCCATGCAAATTAAAAGCACTCTTGGCACTTACTACACAAAGACTGCACTTGATAATTAAAACCGGTTTTTAAATGCACTTCAACTAGAGCAGAAGCTCATGGAGGTGCATTTAAATCGATGCAAACTGGTTAAGTAACAAATGTGATGTGAAAAAGCAGAGCCTGGTCACGTAAGCTCGATGGTTTGGCCAAGGAGGCTCAGATCAGCCTCGGTGACAGCAGATGGGAGCTCTGCAGTTCTGTTCAGGCCTGACTGGACTCCTGCTCGAGCTACAGCTCGGCCTCCCAGCCACCTGCAGACAACCAAAGCCAAGAGGTGAATCAAATTCTGGGAGCACACTTGCCCACCTTGGTGCCCTTCCAGTCCAGGTCGCCTGTTCAAACTACTTGCTTCATTGCTCTCCACTCAATTCAGGCACTGCAGCCATGAAAACAAAAACAGTTCAGTTTACCAACACCTTGAATTTGTCAGCTGTATTTCAGGAGATGCCAGTTGGACACTGCAACCGACCTCCATGCAGGATTCTGCCTCCAAACCTCTCCCAAGATTGACACTGAATATTTAAAGAATCCCAGAATCACTGAGGTTGGAAAAGCCCTCTGAGATCATGGAGTTCAACCTGTGCCTGATCCCCACCTCGTCCCCAGCCCAGAGCACTGAGTGCCACCTCCAGCCCTTCCTTGGACACCTCTAGGGATTCCACCTTCTCTCTGGGCAGCCCTTCCAGTACCTGTCAGGAATTTGTGGAGAATGAGAGGGTCCCCCCCGAGCCTCCTTTTCTCCAGGCTGAGCCCCCCCAGCTGCTCCTCACGCCTTGCTCTCCAGCCTTGGAGAGAGTTGCTTAGCAGCAGAGTTTTGGAAATGTATTTGCACGCAGGAAGAAATCTGTGACAGCAGGAGATGCATCAGGAATGCTGCTGTGGAACAGAGCCCCAGCAGAGACTGTCCCTGGGAGCAGAGGGGCCACGAGACACGGAGCCAACCTGCCAGGTTTTATGGGAAAGGCCTGGCTCAAACATCCTGACAAGTCTTTAAAAAGCTGCCAGGATATTACAGCAAGCAGGTTTTGAAAGTGTTATACAAAGTTCCCCGGATTGTCATTTTGCTCTAATTCAGTCGTGACCTAAAAATGCAAGTGACAGGGAAAAATAGTGCACTTCAGGTACAGAGTGTGCAGTCAGAGGCAGGTTTGAATTACTGGATTATAAAATACCAAAGCTCAGAAATAAGGAAATTTAGAAGCCGGTGTGCCTGAAGTGATGTGTTGAGAACACACTGTGCGTTAGAGTTTGGATTTTTTAAGCAATGCTTATCCTGCAAAGAACACTTCTTGGACTGAGAGGAGAGGGAATACCTCACCTCACTCCTGTCTAACAGGTATGGAGCACCCAGCACTGGTGCAGCACAGGTTAAGAGCAGCTCTTTTTTAATGACAGAAAATGGCTATTTTTTAATGACAAAACCGACACAGGCAGCAGGAGCGCCCTTGGCTGGGCTCCCCAGCCTGCCGTGCAGCACAGAAATCCTCCTGCCCTCAGCTGCATCCTGGGAAAACACCTGGCACTGCACCAGGACGTGCAGCACAACCACAGAGCCATTTGGGCTGGGAAAGACCTCCAGGATCACCGAGTCCAACCTGTGCCCAGTCCCCACCTTGTCATCCTGCCCAGATCACTGAATGCCACATCCAGTCATTCCTTGGACATCTCCAGGGATGGGCGCTCCAAACCTTCCTGGGCAGCCCCTTCCAGTGCTGAACAACCCCTTCTGTGAAGAAATCCCTCCTGATGTCCAGCCTGACCCTCCCCTGGCATGGCCTGGGGCTACCACCTCCTCTCATCCTGTCGCTGGTTGCCTGGGAGAAGCTGCCAGAGCCACAGGGAGCCTTTGCACCGGCTTCCAGTTGATTTCCTGAGGCTCTGTAAGGGTTAAAGCCAAGGACTTCTGGAAGATATTAAGCACCAATGTCTTGGCTTCCCTTCTGCAAACAGCAACAAGCTCCAGAGGAATCTGTCATCCCATATAACAATCCCTTTCACTCAGCCCCGGCAGCCGCAGCCCGAGCGCGGCCGTGGCTCCGTGCTGGGCTCTGCTCGGGCTCCTGCCCGCATTCCTGCCAGGGGGCCGGGCCCGGCATGCACGGGAGCTGCATGCACGGGAGCTGCATGCACGGGAGCTGCATGCACGGGAGCTGCAGCGTGCACGTACAGGGTGTGCAGCTGCATTTGCCAGCAAACAGCTCCTGGTTACACGGCAAGGGCAGTAAATATCACACCGGGGCCACCACACAGATGTGATGGAGGGCATCACTGTTCCTCTTCATGTGCCATCAGGTCCATTTGGGAATATGGGATTCTGGGCTCTGAAGCACACTTGCACAGATATTCTCCTAACCCTGCAAGCATTGGGTCTTTCCTATACTAAAGTTAAAACAGCTAGATATTAGAAACAAATCAAAAGCAACAGTCGCACTCTTGCACTTGAGTTTTTTCCCAATACTGAAGATTTTAAATGCATCAAATGCCTTTTTTTCAGTATTTATGATTTCCATTCGCATCATCCCGAGACTGCAAACACTGCTCCCTTGCCAGCACCTCTGAGATCACAATTAGGTGGTGACACCATCACCTTTAGTTCTAGGATTATTTTCAAGGTGCCAATTGCATTAACACTACGGGACCTGGAGCACACTGAGCGGGAAGGGGCTGAGATTTTGCCAGGGAAGTGAGGAATAAAGCACAGTGCCAGCTCGAGATGATACACTGAGGAATTTTTAGATGCTGCGTTTGCAGCAGGAGCCTTTGTGCAGTTTGCCACGATCAGATGGCAGTTTCTATGGGAACAAACAAGCAGTGGCCCTGTCACAAGATGTCTTGTAGAGACACTGATGAAGGCACTGAGTCTCAGGAAAGTTTCTCATGCTGCAGTGCAGCCTGGCAGAGATACTCCAGCTCGGGTTATCAGCTTGGGAGGCAGAACTCTCAGGATACACCTGATGTATTTTCAGTACAAAGTCAGTGCAGTTGTTACACTCAAGATTTTGAATCCAGCCTCTGTGTGCACATAAAGCCTTGGAAGGCTGTAGTTTGCCTCTCAGACACTCCTCCATCAATAAAGATGCTTGTAACGTGCCACAAACCCAGTCTCTGGAGCCTGTGTTTGGCTCCAAAAGCAACAGAAATGATCAAACTAGTGAGACACTATTTTTTAGCTTCAAACATCAGAATTTTCATCAGTCACAAGACTACAGCAGAAAGCAATTTTCTTCTCAAAACCACAGCTTCTATTTACCATCCCCACCCCTTAAGTTAATTAAAAATCCTTCAATTAGCTGATTTAGGGAGGGTTAATGTTATTGTCAGGAAGACCGGTTCCCCTGGGCCTGAAAACAACTGTGGCTGCCTCCAGCCCCCGATTACACAGAAGATTTTCAGACTCAAAGGTTCCTCAGTATCACCACCCCTCACTCCAGAACTGTTATGAAATGGAGTGGAAATTTTCAGAAAGAGAAGCCAAAAGTGAAACTGTGAGGAATGCAGGCTTCAACACATTAACCCTCAACAACCAAGATAAACCACATCCAAGCGATGGAGGGTCCCCTCCTCACCCTCATCCTGCCCAGGCTTTGCAGGGGAAGCAAACCAAATTGTGCCAGCTTTAGTACCACAGATTTACCCCCAGTTAGGTGGGAGAAGCACTGGCCTCAGCAGAGTTTATAATGGCACAAAGGAAGATGAAAGGTCTGATCATGAAGTCTGGCTTAAAATAAACTGATGTTCTATGGTGGTATTACCTGAATAAAGGCAGGAATTCCCTCACTTTTAGCAAGGGAGAATCAGGGAATGTCATTCCAGCTTGCTGAGGACAAAACACCCTTGCAGTCATTTCCACTAGGACCTCCCAGTGATGTCAGAAGACAGGAGCTGCCTCTTGGAACTTCAGGAAGTTTCTGCTCCCCTCAAAACCACAAAGATTTGCTTGAAATTTGAATTTGTTTCATAACAAAGCAAGCTTGACAGAAGAATCTTCCACAGCAGTAACTGCACGGACCAACTTGTTAAAGAATCACCTTTCACTTGGGCACGGAACTGAATTACAACACTAGAGAAGCCTACAAGCCACTTCCAACAAGAGTATCTGATTCCCCTTATCAGCAGAAACGACTTAAACCCACAGATTACGAACTCAGGAGCTGCAAACCTCCTTCAAAGGCAGGCCACGATCCAGCCCCGGGCTCTGCGCTGCGAGCAGAAGGGCACCCAGACACTGCCAAAGCCACGCCAGGAGCCTGGCTCACACCAGGGCAGCGACCTGGGACAGAGGCTGGGTGTTGCTCCGTGGCAGAGGATGGACCTGGGGCTCCCGAGTCACTTTCTGTGCCAGCTGCACCCCGAGCAGTGAATCCAGCTGTGGACGGGGCAGCTGGAGCGTCCCACTGACCACCCCAGCGCGGCTCCCGAATGGCACACACGGCCATCAGCCCCAGGTTGGTGACAGCACGTGGCAAAGGGCCAAAGACCAAACAGCAGTGGGTGTCACTCGGATCCCTGCTGCTCCATCTACGCAAATCAAACTCCTTGCTGGTGCCAGCAGGCAGCACCAAGGGCTCAGTCCCGGAGACCTCGGAGGGAGATCCTGCCCTCGGCACCAACACGGCCCTCACGGGTGACAAGTAACCATGGCTGTCACCAGCTCTCAAAGCAGGGGACAATGGAGTATTTTTGGAGCACAGACATTGCTATTTTGAAAGCACTTCAGCGCTGTAGTACCCAAATTCTAATTGTGGCTGCTGCTTTGCTTTGCCACCATAAATCCTGTTCCGAGGGAGTAAGACAGCAGCCAATACATGAGCGTAGGCATTGCACAACTGGGCTTCTACAAGCACTTGGTGTGAAGAATAATGTTCTTAAAAGATTTAATTTCTAGGGAATGTTTAAATACTGAAGAGTAAACACTGAGTCAGAGACACGCACTAAATACAGGTAAATGCAGCAGGGGCACGTGGAAGCAAAGCCGCAGCCTGGAATTCTCTCAATGCCTCCCCTTGTACATGGGAAATTCAGGGCCCACAGAGGACAAAGCTTCTTTTATATGTGCAGAAACTGCAAGAAAACAAAAACCAAACAAATACAGCCAACCTACAGATCCGTTTGGGGGTCTTAAACCGAGTCTGCAGCACACAGCTTGGCGTGTCTGAATTTTGAGTATTTGAGCTGTCCCACACACACAAAGCCCAGGTCAGGCAGTGAGTACTCACAGCTCATGGGACCACTGAGGAATGGCAGCACAGAGGAGATGGCCCCTGGCCACTGCAAATGCCTGGGGAGCTGCTGTGCATCTCTGGGAGTGCACCAGTGCCTCTGACCAGCACTGCTCCCCTCCACACACACGCACCCAGCTCAAAACACATGGCTTTTCCCTCGTCACAGCATTTCCTACTTCTTCCAAGCAGCAGGTCAGGACTTATTGCACCAGGACACCGACCACACGTTTCCATTTGCCTTCAGTAGAACAAAAATATTTACTTTCACAAGCACAAGCTGATGTGCTACTAAATCATTTCACTTAGCCTAGACCTAATAGTCCAGCGAGAGCCATGGAACAGCAAAAGAACTACGTGTTTGGGTAAGCCCCCACTGCCAACAGCCACAAAACAGAGGTGTATTTTCCTTGTCCACACAGCCCTCGGCACTCTCTGATCCCAGACTACCCTTCCCAAAGTGCAGCAGCAGGAGCTGAGGCTGCTTGGCAGCATCCAGCGGGAGCCAGGAGCGCGCAGGTCCCGAGCACGTCCCGGCTCCTGTTAACCCCCTCACACAGACAAAGGCACAGCTGGGGCTCACAAAACCCCAGCCCCAGGCAGGGCTTTCCCTGACCACGGGGGTGGCCCAGAGCCTGCCCGCCCCTGCCCTGCTCTGTCCCCAACAAAGCCCAAACCACTCTGAGCCAAGGGATTCTTTGCCTGCTCAGAAGGGGAAAGGGACCATAGATAGTTCTCTGCAAACTTGGCAGGCCATGTGGGAACTCATACAGCCAGGGTGGGCAAGCTGGAGCCAGGAGAACAATTCTGGCTCCTAAACTGGAAGCCTGAAAAATTGGAAGTGGCGCTCCATTTGTTTAAATTACCTTCTGAAACCATGCTCCATATGTGGGAATGAACAGTCACTCTGGTAGCCCTAAATACAACCAGGAGTAAATTGTTCCAAGATGCACATCTGCACTTAGCAAAGATCAGACAGAAGGGTTGCCAAGGCAGGGCTTGACTGCCCTTACAGGACTTTGTTTTAGGAACTCTTAACTGAAAATGGCAGCCCAGAAAGGTGCTGTGTGTGGAACAGACCACCATCACCCCTGCCTCAGCAAATAAAGGTCTCAGTCTGCCCTGCTGCCTTGGAATCAAGGAATTGTCTAGGTTGGAAAATCCCTCTAAAACCAGTCCAATGACACTGCCAAGGCCACCACCAACCCATGTCCCCAAGGGCAACATCTACATGGCTTTAAAACACCTCCAGAGATGGAGACTCCACCACTGCCCTGGGCAGCTGTTCCAGGGCTGGACAATGCTTTGGGTGAAGAAATTCTCCTTAATGTCTAAATCTCCCTTGGCACAACTTGGGGCTGTTTCCTCTCATCCTGTCCCTGTTCCCTGGGAGCAGAGCCTGACCCCCATCTGGCTGCTCCCTCCTGTCAGGGAGCTGTGCAGAACCAGAGGGTTCCCCCTGAGCCTCCTTTTCTCCAGGCTGAGCCTCACCTGCTCCTGGTGTTCCTGACCCTTCCCGAACCCTTCCCTTTCTCTGGACATGCTCCAGCACCTCAGGGTCACTTAGAAACCAGTTTTTTGATTTTCTGCGCATCCACACAAAACCACAACGAAACTCCAAGTCCACATGCAGCTTGAAGTGGCTCTTTCTTACCCTAAGGATGATGAGAGTCCCACCTTGAGGGAGCGAGCCTGCTCCATCCATCCCTGTGAACACAAAGCCAGCAGGGCAGGTTTTTCACACGTGGGTTTTTACAGAGCCCTGGGAGCTGGAGTGCTTTAAAGCCCTCACGCCTGGGCTGTACAGTCAGAGGGGACAGCAGCCAGCAGCTCATACTGTACGGCTCTCGGGTGACGTGCCCAGTAAATGAAGCTGCCTGCCTTCTAAACCTGGACTATCACAAGACCACGACATAAATGTCAGGCCTGGCAGCGCCCGCTCGCACCCAGCCCCGGCCAGGAAACACAGAGTGTGCCCCAAGACCTGCAAGGGATTAAGCACAGGCCTTCTGCATGGAGCCCTCATTGCAATTCTGCTCATCTGGGGACATGCACGTTGGTCAGGGCACATCCAGAGCACATCTGGAGTGCCAGGAGTAGGAGAGGTGGGGGTAGTATTTAACAAGGGACCAGTCCTGGGCCAGGGATTTATTGCAGCTGTACAAGAAAGCAGAGGAAAGCACAGCAATCCAAAAACACTGCCTGCTTACCCACACTTGAGATCAACATTTACCCAAACTATTTCCTTGCTTTTGTGTCCAGGGAAGGGAATGGAGCCGGGGAAGGGTCTGGAGCCCCAGGAGG
>VYXF01007716.1:175616-195615 GCA_013397295.1 Polioptila caerulea
TGGACTCCGTGATCCTGGGGGGCTTTTCCAACCTCAGTGATCCTGGGATTCTGTGAAATATTGAGTGCTCAGCTTTAGGGAGCTGATTTACACCTTAACTGCAATCTTCTCCCCCTTTTTAACCATTTAAGACACCTGCAACAGCTGAAACACCAAAGAAAATGGTGATGTTGTAGGAAAAAAAAAGACAAAAAAAGACATTAGGGCTGGATAAAGGCTCCTGAGCAGCAAACCTTGCATGCAGCTGCAGAGCCGTCCATGAGAGCTGTGCAGCTCTGCTGAGCACATACTGAACCAATTACACAGGAGCCTCCCAAGACCCACACAACCTCGGGAGCTATCACATTATAGATCCTTATGTAAGGCACAGTGACGTAAATCCAGGCTCCCTTGACACACGGAGGGTGCGAGATGAGCGAGCCTGCAGGAATTTCAGATCATATTTCCCATCTCCCCTATTCATTCATTTGTATCATTTGCCATGACCTTGCTCTCCAGGGACATATATCACCAGAAGGAGATAAATGAGATTTCTATTAATTTGAACGATAGCAGCAAGAAACTAACGGCGTTGTCTCACCAGGCTGATTAATATTTTTTCTCTCTTTAAATGCAGATGGAAACAAAGGCTTATTTACCAACTGCAGGACTGGCCACACTAACTGATGGCTGCTCTCGGTGCCAGCAACCAGATCAGCTTATTTCAGTTCAATCCCAGCAGCAGGATGCAGGAAGATGTCAGCCACCAGGAGAGAGGAGATCCTGCATGCCCAAGGATTGCTTTTTACTTTATTCCAGTGCAGGAGGAATAAAGGCCAGGCCTCAGGCCAGGACTGCTCTCCACAGCCTGCACGGAACACGCAGAGTCTTGCTCCAGCCTGGCTGGGTGAGGGGGTGCTGCTCCCCAAAGCACAGCACGTGCTGTCACTTCTCCAGGAAAATCACCCTCAGCAAAGCATCTGCCCTGGGTGTGTGCCCCGTGCAGTTACAGCTGGGGTAGTAAGGAGAGGGAAGAGTTGAGAGGAGCCAGCACAGCCAGAGGTTTGTGTGGCGCAGGAGAACTTTTGTCTCTGCAGCAACGAGCTCTGTCGTGTTAGCCTGACTTTCTATGATTCAGGTACAAAATGAAAATGAGTTTCTATTCTAGCACGTACCAAGAATTCCATAAATGCAACAGCTGCCTCAGGAAAAACAGGAGTTTTTCTCTGGTCGCAGAACGTGGTAGAGTCTCAGACAATAAATGTGATATCTGAGATAACCATAATGGTCCAGGACTGATATGTGCACCTCGTAAAGAGCCCACGAGGCTGCTGGGGAGCAAGTCACTGCCATCAGCAAGGCTCCACAAAGACAGATTTCCTACAAGCCACAGCTTCTATGCACCACATTCCTCTGCTCATTCCCAGACACAACCAGCAGGCTCCGAGGTCAAACTATAAAAGCTGCTATAAAGTCATTAGCTGCACCCTGAGATCACACAGCCCGTGTGTCCCAGGGAGCTGCAAAAGACAGGGCCACCATTCCAGCAGGATTAACAACTTGGAAATGCTTAAAATTAAAAAAAATAAAGGCACATTAAGAGGAGATAAGTGTTTAAATAACAGTTTCACCCCCTAACACAGGTGAACACAGCTGCAGGGCCAGCTCACAGGGGCAGTGCAGCCAAACAGTTCAATGGTCACAGAGGTGACCAGAGCCAGGGGACATCAAGGTACTGAATGTCACCAGAAGAGCAGGACACGAGGTCACTGCACACATAACACCCCAGTGGTTCACAGTCCACGACTCCCCATGGACACAGAGCATTCCAGCACTGCCCAGCTGAAATCATTCCCAGCTCACTGCTCAGGAACAACCCGTCCAGGACTGCAGCTCAGCAGTGCACAGATAAACACCCCTGGAAACCAGCCCGGGAGCCAGGAGTGCAGTGCTCCAGGAGGAGCAGGACACGGCTGCTCACGAGCAGGACGGACAAGCAGCTCTGAGATAAGGTGCACACCGAGGGCAGTTTCACAACAACCAAGAAAAAGAGTCAACCCCACATGGGCAAGTCTTGAGGAACGGCCTGGAATGATCTCCCTGCAAACCTTCTGGGATGCACTCATCTCCACAGCCGTACCACAGCCACCCAGGCTGTGATTCTGGCAGCTGTGAGGCTGAGCTGTGCTGCTCACACAGAACACGCCTCGTTTCTGGGCAGCAGCTTTGCAGCCTGCAACTCTCCAAGGAGCAGCTATCGAGGGATGGAACCAGGAAGCACTGCAGGGATGGCACTCCATCACAAACGGGCACAGGCAGCTACAGAGCCCCACAGCTCAATGCCAGAGCAGTCTGAAAGCCCAAACAGAGCTGCAGAGCAGCAGCACAGCACCTGAGCAGGTGAGGATCAACCTGCTCCCGGCCCAAGCCTCTGCCCGTGTTCTCCCGTCCTTCCCCCTCGTGTTCATCAGTCCTGCTCTCCGAGGGGAAGCTGGCGAGCTGAGGGTAAACAGCTCTGCTCAGTCCCTCTGGGGAAAAAGAAAGAAAAAAGCTTTCCAACGTCACTGAAATGGAATGTGAGGGAACCAAGTGCACTTGTAGGGGGAGAGAAAGGACAGCCTCACACTCCAGCCTGTGCGGACACAGCGCTGGGCTGCGGAAGGCACACATGGAGCATCCAGCAGCGCATCTGCTAAAGATCCCTTCAGCTCTGAGGGTCTGAGGAGATATTTTGGTTCGTAGAAAAGTTATGTTAATCCAATGAATCACTTGATAGGAATGTACAGTCATCCAATGCAATGGAAAATGTAGGGATTCGAGTGTTCGATGTACGCATCCAGAATAAAAGGTTAGGGCAACACTTCTTCCAAAGGCATTACTCATCCCTGCCTCGGCTGCACAACCCTGCAGAGGTGTGCAGGAAGGAGGATGAGCAGCATTAGTAACTTATCAGCTGCAGCACAAAACCACCAGGTAAGAGCCATAAAAATCAGAAAGCAAGACCTAAACCACCCCTAAAGTAAGGGGTCTTTGTGCCGCAGGGCCACCTCCTCCCCACTGCAGCTCTGAGTGGGTGACACGAGCCCTACCCCACTCTCAGGGCATCCCAAGACATTTGTGGAATGAGCATTATGAGAAATTCCCTGTCTCAAAGAGCTGGCAGGGTTTGCTGAAGCTCTGTAGCTATTTACCTAAGGAGAAAGAAGAGAAGAATGCAAGCCTTGGTTGAAACCAGCAGGAATTCTGCATTACACACAAGCTTGCCTGGGCTCCTAAGGCTGCACTCCAAAAGAGCATCCAGTCACAGATCAGAGTTTTTGCAGTGGCTGCTTAAGGACATTAATTTACAGAGATGAAGCATCCCAGCAATTCTAAATCCAGCCCTTTCTTCACTAGGTTTCCAAGGCCATGACATGCTATGATGTAAGAGCTAACAGCACACAGGCAGCTGACTCCCTCGCACAGCCCGTTCTGCTGGAAGTCTGGGAGACAGGCAGTGGATTCACCCTGACAGGAGGCAAGCTGGAATCTCTCCCATGCCACACACCCTCCTCAAACCCCTCCTCAACGGCTCTCAGCTCTGCTGAGAAGTAATGCAAGGAAAAGAGCATATGGATGGATCCAAAGCTATTCTGAATCACTGCTGGCTGCCAGCAGACATATTGCTGTCATTAGCCTCTAGCTCAGTCGCAAGATTTGTTTCTGAAAAGTCTTTGAGCCAACAGATTATATAAAGCTCAGACCCTTCCTCTTCCACACGAGCTGACAGTCTCCTCACGGGGTGACTGGTGTTTGAGGAAAACACTCATCCCTGCACACACGGGGGTGATGCAGCTCATCAAAACAACTTCCCCGGCCAACAGGCGCTGTGCTGCAGCCAGAGCTGTGCTGCCAGAGAATACCCAAAGACAGGAGCATGGAATAGAACCCCAGAACGGTCTGGGTTGGAAAGCACCTGCAATACCATCCAGTTACCACTGTCCCAGGGTGCTCCAGGCCCTGTTCAACCTGGCCTTGGACACTGCCAGGGATGGGCAGCCACAGCTTCTCTGAGCAGCCTGTGTAGGACCTCATCCCCTGTCCAGATCCTGCAAGGGGCTGAGGTCTCCACACAACCTTCTCTTCTCCAGGCTAATCAGCCCCAACTCTCAGCCTGTCCCTGTAGGGGAGGTGCTCTTACCCACTTCATGGCCTCCTCAGGACTTGCTCCAACAGCTCCACGTGCTGCTTATGTATGAGATCCCAGAGCTGAGCACAGGACTCCAGGTGGGATCTCCCGAGAGCAGAGGGGCAGAACCCCCTCCCAGTCCTGCTGCCCTCACTCCCTTGGTTGTGTCCCAGGGCACCCTGGCCTTTCTGGGCTGCAGGCGCTCACTGCCAGCTCACGCAGAATTCTATCGCTTGTATTGATCCTGTAGAGAAAATCTGCAGAGATCAGAGCCCATTTACCCCAAACCCTGGGGCAGGGAATGGTGTGACCCTCTCGTGGCACCGGGGGCACACCATTCCCTGCCCCAGCACCTTCCCAGCTGTGCTGCCTGACCCAGCAGCCCCGTGGAACCGGCTCATTAACTCACAATCACTTGGAAATAACTGCAGGTTACTGCTCAGGGCTCTCTGTATCTTTTATCTAAACAAAATGCTACAGGACCAGGCTTGTTTGGTGCAACAACGCCCTTGTAGCTTCTGCTCCTGGTAGCAAGTGAGCAGTTAGTTCCTGACACCTCACCTGGCTACCTTTTGCCATCCTTTACAAACCAATGCCTGAAAAAAGTAAAAAATACATTCTTTAACACCCCTTTTGGTTTCTTTATTAATACATAGCAGGACTGCCCCTCGCCAGGTTCTGATAAACCCCTTGTGGTTTAAGCTTTACTGGAAACCAGGCTTCCTACCTTGCTAGTTTTCCATATTGCTCTCTCATTAAGCAATTTAGATACTCAAGTGGTAAATCAGAAGTGAAAGAAAGGTTCTTAATCACCAGATCTAAACAACACTGGTTTTCATCACCTCGTAACTCCTGATAATCACCATCTCCTGGCCCAAGCTGTCTCACACACTGCATTATCTTTACACCTTCAGGTGTCTGAAGGAGGTCAAACAAACACACTTTCGTTTCCTTGCAGAACACGAGCAGTACTCCTGTGGCTGGTTAATACTTGCAGTGGGATGAGGTCTATTATTTCTCTAATTTCAGCTGTAAATAACCACGGTCACTGTCCTAAAAGCAGGCTAAAAGAGTCAAGGGGAGTGCAGAAGCCCCAGTGGTGGTGAGGCACAGACAGGCAGCCCAGCACAGCCTCCAGTTACTCCTCAGTAACTCACTGCTGCTCGAGATGTGCCTCATCCAGCAATTCTCAACACAAAATACATAAACAGTCCCTGGAGCACAGATGGAAGCTGATCCCTATCCCCTCCCAGGGGAGTTCCCTCATCACTAGGCTACAAAATCATGTTCCCTCTTGCTTTCAGCCCTTTGATGATACAAATCTTACGTTCCTTCCTACACAGTGCCCTGGTTTCAACATGAGAGACAGAGCCTCTCCTCCCTCCTCAACCGGTAGCTTGAGGATTTGGGCACTCTCAGAACTGGAGTCAGGGATGCCCCAAGGCTCGAGGAGATGCCTCACCTGGTATCACACTAAGTGCCCTTTCCCAGCTCCCTTTCACTCACCCACAGGGTACAGTGCTCATCTGCCACTGAGAAGCAGAAGACCACAGAAGAACTGACCTTCCTTGCCATGGATTTGCTCCTCCCACGAGAGCAGGATGCTGAAGGAAAAGGCCAAGTTCTTGAAGAGCAGAAGTCATTCAGGTTTTCTCCTCAAAGCAAATCACAACTGTACAACAGCATTTTGCTACAGGTTTTTTTTTTTCAGGACTCCTGCCCTGACTGCTCATGACTCTGCTGTACAGCTGGTACTCACACAGCACCTCCTGCACCTGCCTCAGGCCCCAGGGTGTGCTGGAGGTGAGCTGAAGCCTCTCCTCATCCTCCCTTGCCTGGCTCAGCCCAGTGTCCTGTGTACAAGGACAGGGAATCCCTACCCCAGGTATGAGAAGTGCAGGCAGTTCATGCACTTCAGGTCACAGAAGCAGCGGATCTTGGAGCTTGAATTATACTTGAAAAAATCCAATTGAAATTCAAGCTCTATCACAGCCTTGCACTGCAGCTTCCCAGAGTCCTCCAGCCGTTTGTTCTCTCCAGGGAAGACAGATAGGTTGCCAACCAAGACTGCACTGTGGGATTAGCCAATGTTTATGAAGTGCTTTAAAGATTAGAAGTGTCACCTATGTGCTAAATATTTCTCTGGCACTATCAGCTCCAACAGCACCCGAGTATCTTGTATCTCCTCCTGCTGATCTTGAGCTGGTTGCCGAAGGCGTCACTCAGCCTGACTCCCAACCACTGCGCTTGGCACTAATTCCAGGGGCGGTCTGAGACACATGGCAGGAGAGGACAGACTCAAGGAACCACTTAAACCCTAACTTCTGAAAACAACTAGCGCAGTAATGACAGCAATATCACCAGCAGAGGCTTAGGGATTTATGTTTTTACAACATTCTCATACATGTGTGTGAGAGGGAACACGCTGGCGTGAAGCCCAAACGTGCGGAGAGAGAACTCGCCCCGCTCACCCACATGGAACTGGCTGGGCAATGGCATGAAAAGGTACTTTGTACACATCAGCTTGATAGGAGCAGAATGGATCCCAACTCCTTCACTTCCCTCAAAGCTTTTGGCACGGTTCTTGCAGTGCCTGGTTAAGAGACTGAGCAGTGAGTCCGAGCACACGGGACAGCAGCGCAGCTCTGCTCAGCCCTCTGTGCTGAACACACACAGACCAAACTCCAGGATACACCTATTTTCCTGCCTTTCTTCCTCTTGTTCCCATTTCTCTCCCAGCTAGAACACAGACAGAGCCTGTGTCAAGACCTTTCTACTGGTATCACCCAGAGCCATGCTCAGCTGGACATCTGCGTTTTCCATGGACACACCTTTTGTTACCCAGATCACATCCATCCTCTGAGGACTTACACTGCATATAGATCTAGAAACATCCAAAACACTGCTCAGCCTTCCCCCCAGCCTGTGGGTTTCACCAACAGCAGCAGAATCCAACAACTATTATCAAGCAGTTGAAAAATGAAACATTCAATTCCAAGAGTTTACTCTGCACTGGAGAGAGAGAAAAACAAAGCTGGAAATCCCTCACTTTATAAACAACCGCTCCTCTGAAAGCACTGTCAATAGGAAGTTGTTGCTCTAAACTGTGTACACATTTGGCTCACAATTTGCCAACAATGAGGAAAATGAACTCCACAGAAGGATTCCCACACTGGGAGCTCAGTGTTGTCACCCGAAATGGGAGCTGCCAGGGCCAGAGCAGCAGGACCGTGCCAGCAGGAGCTGATTTGCACCTTTGTGTAGGGCACAACTCCCTTCCTGGCCTTTGGGAGGGCATTTGGACGAGGAATTCCTCCAAAGATGACAAGGTAGGAGCATGGCAGGAGGCAGAGTGGAGGTGACTGCGCTTTTCTCACACAGCTTGAATGGTTTCTGTGTGACAGAAGGAGGCAGGAGCCTGCCGAGCTGCCCTGCTCGGGATAACCCCGCCAGGTGCCGTGCACATGGGCTGGGCTGTGCAGGTCACCGTGGCTGACAGCTGCCTCCAGCTCCAGGTGACTCACTCAAGTCACACATCATAAACACTTCTTACTCCAGCCCTGAATTAGGAGCACAGGGCTCTAAGAACTCAAACAAAGCTCCTGTGACACATGCCACTCCTGCAGAGCTGCTTGCAGCCTCTCCTGAAACCAAAGGATCAAAGCAAACGCGGGACTGGAATTGCCATTCAAGATCTTCAAACACATTTAAGATAAGAAAAAAAAGCCTAGCAAAAACCAAAAAGCTATCTTAATCACCATTTTAATTGGGAGTTGATACTGCTATTCTAACAAAACCACTGCAGCATCCATCCTAGCACTGGATTCCAACACTCAGAGGCACGGCTGAGGTTTGCAGCAGCGAGGGGCAGGAGGCACTGAGGCAGACTGTGCAGAGCAGCCTTTGTTCTGGGGCTGGGTGAGGAAAACATCTGCCAGGCCCAGAGCACCGCTCCCTCCAAGGAGATAGGATCTGACCTCGGAGCACAGGAAGCAAGCTTTGTTCCAGGCAGCAGGGAAGGCGGTGCTACCACCCCGACACCGCGCAAGCTTTGGGACTTTGGAGACCTGCAGGTGGTAAAACAAGAAGCCTTCTGCTGCTCACCTCAGATGGAGCAGCCGGGTGCCTCTGCAGAGCTGCTCTTGTTTGGACAAGCACGTTTGCTCTGGTGTCTATTTGAATGATGACTCACTCCAACAAGCCAGGGCACCCTACCACACACAGCCCCGAAGTGCTGACTTAGGGCTTGGGATGTAAATCCGGCAGGAAGCAGCGCTTCCCGACCACGGCCACCCAGGCCTGGTCACTGCTGCCATTACCCTCCTCCAGCCGCAGCCCCAGCCTGGATGACGAACCCAAAGAGCCGATGACAAGAATGAGAAAATTGAATCAAATACTCTTGTTCTTAGAGCACTTCTAAAGTTGCTTTTTTCCCCTTTAATATTCGTGCTCTGCAAAACTGACAGCCCAGTTGTGAGTTCCTTGTGTGCCTCCGAGGGACTCGGGGCAGGTGTCCCCGTCTCAGGAATGCTGCCCAGCGCCCCATCCCTGGCTTGGAGGCGAGCCCGTGGCCACCCTGCTGGTGGCACTCCTCCAGCCACTTCCACTTTTGTCTCCCCAAGCATGTGAGAGTCACAACCCGTGACGAGCCGGGCAGTAATTGCCGTATCGATTTCGACGTTCCTCCGGCCGGAGCAACGCCTGTAACTGTAAACCATAAACCTTTTAATATCCCACTCAATTATGAGGAAAACAACTCCTGAGCAGCAGCACGGCGGGAGCATCGTTCAGGGCCCGCTGCTGAGCCTGGCTGGGGATGGCCAAACCACACAGAGAGACACTCTTGGGGGGACAGAGCACAGACAGCCCTCCCGTGTGGCTCTGGCAATGCCGGTGCTCTCAACCCTTTTTGTGCTGACCTCACCAAAGAGCTGGAACACACGGAATGAGAAGACAGATAAGCAAATGGATGGTGTGCCATCAGAACGTGACTTAGTGCTCGTGCAACCTCTGGGCTGCTCACAAATCCAAGAGAAAGAGCCGAGGAATTGAGCAACTCTGTCTGGGCACTGTCACACAAGGCAGACTTACAACCTCTCTGTTATTTACAAACAGTTTCAGGGAAAGGGAAACAATCTGAGTGACTGTGTGGCATTTAGAAAACATTCCCATCCACCACAAAAAGCACAGAATCACAGAGCATCCTGAGTCAGAAGGGACCCAAGAATCCCACTCTATGCCTGAGAGCACTGTCCAAGCACTTCCTGAGCTCCTGCAGCCTTGGGGCTGTGGGCACTTCCCAAGTCAGGTGCTTTGGTGACATAAGAATGAGATCAGTGGAGCACACTCCTAATCCTTGACTCCAAATCCTGACGCTGGTCACCTTAGCAGCCCTTTCTCCAGGAAAAGGGGCAGGTTTGGAGACACTCAGCCTGGAGAAGGCTCCCACCTTGCTCTGTGCAGACCTGACCCGCTTTTGTCTCGCTGTGCTGCGAGCCAGCCGGGCTTTGTTGCCATGGTGAAAGCTCTGACACGTTTAGTTTTCCCACTAATTTCCTGCTGCACTAAAGCGACTGCTGCTCTGCACCTCACTGCCATGGCACAGCAACGAGGAACCCCAGCACCCCCAGAAACAGGAAACAGATCCAGCTACATGCTGGTCATTGCCAGCAGCACTGCTCCAGGCAGCTTTAGTTACACCTCCAAAATATCCTAAACCTATCTGCCTTTAAGCCCTACAAAAAGTTCAAGAGATCTGACCATCACTGAAAAAGCAACTAGACAATTCAGTGATCTCATAATCAGGGGCTGTATCCCACCTTACCTTAATGAAGGTGCATTTCAAATCCCAGACTGCAGTCACCAAACCACCACATTTTCCTTTGGGTTCACATCAAGGGACCGAGTTTGTTCCCGACTGTGTCAATGGTAAGTGAAAACAAGGATCCAGTTGTGTCTGTGGAACCAAACTGGGACCAGCAGAGCACACACACACACGAGGAAAAGCAGAGACTAAGGCCCACACTGTCAGCTGATGACTCAGAAACTGCACAAGCGCCCACTGAGTGGGAAAATACCTATAGTCAGCCTTCACTTGTCATTTTACTGTGTAATGGGAGTCTCAGCTTGGATGAAAAACACATGAATATTTTGTTCTGACTAAGCACAGGTTTCCCCCTGTACCTCAGCTCTGCCAGGGCAGTGGGCACACGACACCCACGCTGCAGCAAGGGGGAGGGAGCGACCGTGATTTCCTTCTCCACCAACTCTGCACTTTCTTTCTAACACAAACCAGCTGAATTAACCAGCAGAAAGGAAAAGTCTTTGGATTTTTTTTTTTAAATCTTACACTCCCCAGAGCAGTTCAGGGGGAAATCAGCCTCTGTGGAAGCCAAGTATTAAAGAGAGAATGAATCAGAACGATTTTTATTGGTTTCCAATGAGATTGTGCTTGAAAACAAACAGTTGCTGTACGACTGACAACCCCCTCACTGTGTCAGAGAGATGGGAGAACATAGATGGGCTTTGTAGAGCTGAGAACATGCTCCTTCATGGCTGCTGGGGAGCAGTTCGATTTCATTAATGGTACATCTACGTGTGCAAAGAAATAGAGCACAAGCTAAGCTGTATCATCACCAGTGTGCTGGGGGAGTCCTCTGACCTCCAAAAGTGCTGAAAGCAGCCACAGCTGCGGCAGCCTCGGGGCGCGGAGCACACCGGCTACAACAGCAGCTTCCCGCAAAAGAGCACCATTGTCTGCCGGCCACCTGGGACCCAGCAAACCTGCCATAAATCACCCAGCACATGATCCTCTCCCTGTCCAAGGCAGGGGAGAGGCCGGGACAATTCCAGGCAGCGGCGGCGGCTCGGAGGGAGCCGGGAAGAGCGGCGCAGGCTGCCCGGAGCGCGGCCGTCAGCGGCACTCCAGCCAGGCTGATAACCTTGACAGAGCCACTTGTGAGATTACAGCCCAAGGATTTCCTACAAGCACATCCAGAGAGGAAGGACTAAGTACCAAGACTAATACTTTTCATCTTTGGTTGCTGCCAGTGCTGTGAGCTTAAATGAAAATTTGGGGCACGCAGAGACATGATAACACTGTCACAGTGACTGACAAAAGCAAACCCTTCCCTGTAGCACTAATTATTTCAGCTGAAAGGGGCACAGACAAACATCTTTAAGAATTTAGATATATATGTGACAAGAGGCATTTTTTTCCCTTAATTTCTTCCCTGTCACTGTCTGAAGAATGTATCACACAAGATCTAACTGGCTCTGCCTACCTGGCAAGGGTACCCTGAGCATCAGCACCGCTCCAGACTCCTGCGAGCCTGCAGGAGCAGCACCTGAACAGACTGTATCCTTCCATTCCACAGACAGGAACCAGCTCCAATTAGGCTCAGTGCTGCAATTCGGCGTGTTATCTGATCACACTTCACACACAATGACACACAGCTCATAAACCTACTCCTTCCATCAGGAACACTTCACGTTGCGAAATGCCACAATTAGTTTTTAGGCATCAGCTTCAGTGCAGCTGCCTTCGCCCAACAGCAAGAAGCCTCAGGGCTCCAAAGATACTGTCCCCTAAAAGAGGGACCAGAAGCACATCTGGAAGTACCTGATGAGCCTGAATACCGGCAAAAAAAATTCAGAAACGCTTCGTGTTACATGACAGCAGATCCTAGAGCCTTAAAAAAACCCCTTGTGCCCACAGTGTGATGGCCATGGGTCAGTCATACGCTCATCCCTGCTATCCTCCACACACATTCCAAAGGTATTCCTGCAACTAACACTCTGCACTGGACAGAGGTCATGCAGGAAAAGGCACAGCTGAAAGCCCAAGACAGCCAAGGAGCAGGACAAGCTGAGACTGACTTGTGTAGGTAAGGAAAAACCTGGAAAAAATGTGTCTTCCCTTCTGCTGCAGAAATCCACGCACGCTCTCCCAGCCTTGGAAACACCTCGCTGCGTCCCTCTCATTCAGAACTCCTTCCAACAGGACCAACCACATTTTAAAAGTTATTGGAAGGAGACAAGAAACATCCATCTGCTTGCTGAAAGGCAGCAGACGCACACAGCCTCCAAATCCAGACTTTAATTGAAACACTTTAATCTGCTGCCGCGGCCCCGCATTCTCTGTATTCCCAGTAGTGCCGAGGCGTGTGCTCAGCTAATGGAGCTCTGACAGTCGTCCTGGGCCTGGCTCCCTGTCAAACCACGCTGGCCTCCAGCTCCGGGCCCGCAGTCTCACGCTGATACCCCACAGACTCCTTTTCTCCTCAACCATCTTCCAAACGTACTGCAATTAACGTCCCATAACTGCAGCTGACACTTTAAGGAGCTGAAGGCAGAGCCAAACCGTACAGGAGAGTGGCAAACATGGAGGAGATCCCAAACTACAATGGCAACACCCAGCTGGGCCGTCGGGAACAGCCACCTCCTGCATTGCACAACAGCGGCGCGCGGCCGGTCCCTCCATCCCTCTGCAGATCCAGGCGGTAACCCAACACACACGGGTCACTCCTGTCAGCAGGCCCTAGTTAGGCAGCCAAGGCAGCATTTGGGAAGCTGCTTAGGCTCCAGGCCTGGGGAAGACACGGCCAGTTTCTCCCCGTGGCTCAGCTGACCTGCTGGAGGCTGTGCTGAATCCCCCTCTGGACAATCCGCCCCCAGCACTGCTGTCCCAGGCCAGGTGAGGCACAGCCACTGCTGCTGCTGCACCTCACACCGTGCCAGAGCACGGCTGGTTTCTGCCCCTGCACCCTCACCTTTCCCACCCACTCCTTTGGACAGGCTCTCAGGAACTGCAGCTCCCAAATCCCACGGGGAGGTTTCCCAGGGCTGCGTTCATCTCTGACCGCCCTCACAAACCCTGCAGGGGCAGCCACTCCTGCACATGCTGCAGCTGAGGGGCACCAGCCAATACTCATATTTAGATCTTCATTTCAAGCCTTCCATGGCCAGGGCACTTCCAAGAAGAGCATCTGCACTCTTGCCACCGAGTTATAGCCACAAAGTGCAGGCCTAAGCCCCCCTTCCCCGGGATAAAGTTCCACGTCTTGCACAGAGGGATGCTGGAGTCACTCCCCACTCCCAACACACCTGCACTGCACAAGCACCAGCTCTTTCCTACAGTTCTTCCAAGCTGCAGCTGCCCTGGCTGGAAGTTGTCCCCAACACTGGATGCAGAGTATAAAGCAGAAGCATCACAACATTTCTGGGATCAGACCACGCGCTCTGAAAGGACCCAATGCTTGAAGAGAACACCCAGCCAGCCCTGGCAGGCTCCAGTGAGATCCAGCTCTGCTGCTGCTGCTGTGCTGTCCCAGGATCTCCTGCCCATCCTCTGATGTGCAGAGCAGAGCTCAGCTTGGCTCCCCCCACACACGCTGGGCTATTTTTGAGCACAACGTGTCAGTTCCACTGGCTGTGGGAGTTTGTTTGTGTGGGATAGCATGATTCGACTACTTTGAAACTTGGCTGAAGCCACATAATTCCCTTTTCATGGAACCCTTTTGATGGCCATTTAGCAGAGAGGGCGAGGTTTAGCCTCAACGAGAGAGACTTGGGGTCAGAATTACTAGAAAAAGACACATAATGACTAACAATGAATCAGCCTTCAGTGGTTTCTTCATTTAAGTGTTAACACAGCATATTAAAGCCCTGGCCTGGGATCAGCAGAAAGGCCCTGAATGCACTGAACTAGTCCAATGGCTTAACCAGAGAATCTCCCAATTTCTCTCTTTAAACCTGTGCAAGCTCCAAGCCAGTTCAACCTTTGTTTGTGCAGGTTCAGCTGAATGCAGCAGCTTGCTGGGGGTGTGCAGAGCACGAGACCCACCCTGGTCACACAGGGAAGTCACAGCTCTCATGAGAGTGTTTTCAGCCAGGGAGAACTTCCACCACAAACTGAATTCTACTCTGCTGGCAATGCTGGAGCAACTTCCCAAAGCTTTACTTTCGTGGGGAAAAACCCAGAGTTGTTATGCAATTGTCTTGGTGAGAGCAAGAAGGGGCAGCACCCTGCACAGCCATTGCACAGGGCTGATACAGGACCCAGCAAGAGGACGTAAGAAAAAGGAGCTTAGAGCTGCTGCTCTGTGAAAATGTCTAATACCCAAGGAGCCCAGTCTCCCAGCAACACACTGCCATTTCCTTATTTCCCTCTCACGTAATTCCTCCTTCAAACACAAATGAGGAGACAGCTTCTAGAAACCCTCATCAGGCCTCTGCAGCACTCACCAAACCTCTGTGAGACCGTCCTGGAAAAGAGACACCCATCCCTGTGCGTGCCACAGCCCTTCCTCCTCCTGCTCCTGCAGGCTTTTCCTCACAGGGGCACCTGCCCAAAGGTGCCACCACCTCGTTCCCCAGGTGTTCATTGCCTCCTGCTGCAGCAGCCCCAAAGCTCTGCTACAGCAAATATTCAAAGGGACTCCAGACAGGAGGTGGGAAGCAGCCAGGTTGAAGAGCTACAGAAGTTGTGCCCACCTCAGCCCCCAAAGAAGCTAAGAGCCACACAGCTGAGAAGTAGGTATTAATTATCCTGGCTCTCTTAGAATATTCTCCCTGCCCAGAGAGGCTCAGGACACATGCCAGAGACCCCTAGCTCACTCTGCCCACTGTCAGCTGGCTCTCCTGCTTCCACCTGTTAGCATCTCAAGAAGCAGCCTGCTCTCCAATTCAATCATGCTCTGGCATTAACATCTTGGTAATCAAATGTTATTTGCTACAGCAAGAAAAGCATTGTAATAAACATAAAATGTCAGTACTTCAGCCCACAGTTGATACAGGCAATGGCTCTCTGAGGTTTTAGGAAATATTCCCTCTTATCCCCACTGTGGCAACTCTGCTTAGCCAAAGTTCATTTTTAGCTTTTAGGCTTTTGCTAAATCTCCCCACCAAATGAGAACTAAAATACAACTCTCCTGCAGCACACAGGCGAGGAGAACAAAGGCCCTGTGAGCAGCAGGATAATGCTGCCTGAGGAATTAGCCATCCACAGCCATCAGCCTTCCTTATGGCCAGGAGAAACAAGGAGCAGGACAGGTGGAGCACCACCAAACGCTGCAAAAGGGAAGGAAAATGCCTGATGCAAGGTGACCAGGTGTGGCCATCACAGAGGGATTGAACAATTCCATGTGGGACGAGGCCGGTGAGTCCGGGCAGCGCTGGCACGGGGCTCAGCACAGGGGCACTGCAGGGAGCAGAGCCCAGCCAGCCCAGGGCCACGTGCCTCGCTGGGCACGGCCAGGGTGGGCAAGAGCAGCCCCCGAGGCTTTTCCACCCTCTGGGCTGGGAGTGCTTTGCATCTGAGGAGAGAAATCTCAGCAAGAGCTGGAGCCCCCCGTGCTCAGAGTACCAAGCCAAGCCTGAGTGCTCCCAGAGCAAAGCCCAACTCTCCAGGAAGTCTGCCAGCCTGCTTTGTTCATCCTGGTGTCCGGTGCCACAGTGCCCACCTCCAAAAACTCTGGTGAAAAATGTGTTCCACTGATGACTCCAACTACCCAAAGACAAACCACAGAAACTAAGCCTGTGCTCTCATGGAAGGGAACGTCCTCTCCCAGTGAGGGCAGAGCTGCCTCCCGCTCTCCAGAAAAGGCTTAGCTCCCTAAAAACCTAATAAAAAAATCAGCCCAATTCTAGCCTTTCTCCAGTTGTGCTTGTGCTGATAGAAGGGCTGTGTTCTGCCAAGGATTAAAGCATCACAGATTTGGGTTACCATCCAGTAAAACAACACCAGGTACCCCTTAAACAGGATCTCACGAGACAGCCAGGGAAACTTGCTCTGAGCTTTGCCCATTCAGATATTACTGAAATTTAACTCAAATCTAAGCTGACAACAAACCTGCAAGGAGCTGGGGCAGCACAGCAGGAAGATCAGTGCACTTGGGAAGGAGCTGTGCTCTCCCAGGACTGTCAATTCCATTTCAAGAGAAGGATGGATGTGAAAAACTCCTATGTCCCAGTGAAACACTCCATGAGAGCAGTGCAGCCACGGCAGGTACGTGCTGCTCCAGCTGCACCTCCAGTCACATGGAGCTGATGGAAGGGATGGAACCAGGACAGCAGAGAGCCCTCAGCAGTGCCCAGCGACCACAGCCTCCCTCTCTGTCCTCCTCAGCCCCTAAAGGCCCAAACACAACACCCAAAGGGCACGGGAACATAAGGTATGTGCTCCTTGGCACACTCACCAACCTCCCCTGACCAGCCCTTATGAAAATATGTGGCATTAAAAACAACCCTGCCACCTGAACAGAGCTGGAATTCTAATGAAGTCACTTGGATGCTTTATAAATGGAAGTGCTGTGGAAAACAATTCATTCAGCAGGTCATTTTAAAGATTTTTAGCACAGAAACAAGGGTTTCTTGTAAAAGACAAGGAGAGACAAAAGGAAGGGGGACAGAAGGAGGGATGCAGCAAGACATCCCTCAGGTGCCCAATTCATCCTGGTCAGAGCATGGCTCCAGCTCCTGCCCAGCCATCAGAGCAGCTCTGACAGAGCACAGGAGTCCAACTTTGCATGGGCAGGGACTGAATGTAAATTGCTGCCTTACTTAATACGTAAATTGCCGACTGTTCCCTTCTATTCCATCGGCTCCAGCAGAGACAATTATGAATACAGGCCTCCTGCCCTTTGGGATGATTAACATTCCCCTTCCTCAGTGTCCCCAGCACTGCTGACCCACATTCAGCTCCTGAAATGCAGTTCTGTGTAAACTGCAACGTTCGGTGTCAGCAGAACGTGCCAGCCCAGCAGGGCCAGGCACCCTGCTCCTCTCTCTAAATAAATGCAGTGCTCAACTTCCCAAGGGCCAGGAAAATCCCCGTCCTTTAAGATCAGATCAGGCACCCAACCACCCTCTGCTTCTCTTTTTAGGGAAGAGGGGACACAAGCCAGGAATGTTATCTCCAGCTGTCATGTCAAAGTCCACTTGACCTGGTAAATGTCCGTCAGAAAGGAAAACAGGATCCAACACTCATCCACAGAGCACCTCTCATTCCAGGCTCAGCAATGGACGCCAGCCCACCCTGCCCCTAATTCCACCTTCTGGAAAAGGCCCAAAAGCACGGGGCACATCTATTTCCAAGCTCACACAGACACTCGCAGTGCAATTCTGGCTGAGACGGTGCAGGAGCACGGTTCCCAAGGAGGGGCCGTGACGAGCAAACCCGCTTTTCTCTAAGAGAATGTGACATGGGGTCAAGTTTGTGCAGGGATTTGGTGGCTATATTTGAACTGCCCGGTTCTCTTACGCAGCAGCTACTGGGAGAGCGGGATCACCTCAGGAAGGGGCTGCCAGCACAGGCAGCAACCAGGCTGCGCTTGCGTTTCGTGATCAAAGGATTCTTTCAGATCCCTAAACGGGACCATTTTGCCAAGGCTTTGCTCGCTTCCAAGTTGTTTCCATTAAGTCGAAGTGTTAAAAGTGTAACTGTGAGGAAGACAAGCTCGCAGTAGCATTATTTTGTATTTCTGCTGCCACTCAAAAACGCTTCCCCGTAAGGATTTGCCCTTTCCAACGCATTTACATCAACACCTCCCCTCTAACCTCATGAGTCCCAGAGCCTGAACCAGGCAGCTCCTTTCTCCTTCCCCACTCCTCTCCCAGAGCCAACAGCAACAGTTCTGTCAGCGAAGGAAAAGTACTGAACCCACAGTGCTCAGGGTCTGCAAGCAGAATCCAATCCATTCACTCCTCTCCAGAGGCTGGGATTTGAAAGGAAACCTGACCTCGGAGTGGAGAAAGCTTCCAGGTCAAGTTTCAGCTCCAAGCTATCCCAGCTCAGCGGACAGATGGCAGTTGTTCCAGCACAGGTATTTCCCCAGGCTCGGGGAGCCCTCAGAGCTCAGGGGGACAGGGACTGGATCTCCTCCATGCAGGGAATATACTGCAGTCAAGGGAACATACTGCTGCTCCAGAGCCCCCAGCACCTCACCATCCCACCAGAAAGCCGCTTCCTGAAATCCACAACCCACCCTCGGTCACTCCAGGGCAGGAGGAATGAGTGTACACTGCTATAAAGCAAAGCTTTCCAAGCTTAGCATCCCCTTCCACCGCCCAAAGCCAACATGCAAAATCCAGCCTTGGCCCTGTAAACGTGGAACACAATTTCCAGACAAAATCTGTGTGCATATTCTGCCATTCTTTGGACAAAATCAACTCTTCCTGCGCAGAAGATGGTCTCTGCTTTGGTATTTTGCAAACCTCAGAGTCAGCACCACTGAGAAGAAACCTTGACCCAAGGAGGGAGTCTGGAAACAGGAAAAGGAAAGCAACTTGGAGCTAGATGCCTCCTTTTCCAGGAGTGATCCCCACTCAGAGGGGTCAGTCTCCTGCACTCAAAGCACCTGAACCCATCACCCTGTTTCTCTCAGCAAGGTTCAGGTTCATCATGGGGAGAACAACGGCACAGAACAGCTCAAGTGCAGGTTAAATTGTGTCATTGGGCACAAAATAGCCATCAGGGCAGGCAAATACAGCCCAGCTCTGAAAAGAACTGTCCAGGAGGTGTTATAACCGATGTTTAAACAGCCCCTGAAATTAATTTCACTTTATTATCCGGGCAAAGAGCCAGAGCTCCAACAAACCAAGGCGATGGTGGATTTCTCCTACTGTTTCAAATCAGTGCTGCTCCTAAAACTGACAGAAGGGCAACCCCAGAAAGCGACAGAGGGACAATGCCAGGAACTGACAGAGGGACAATCCCTGAACCTGAGAATGGAAGGATCCCTGGAACTGAGAGGGACAACCTCAGGAACTGACAGAGGGACAAGCCCAGGAACTGACAGAGGGACAAACCCAGGAACTGACAGAGGGACAACCCCAGGAATTGAGAGAGGGACAAGCCCAGGAACTGAGAGAGGGACAACCCCAGGAACTGACAGAGGGACAACCCCAGGAACTGAAAGGGGGACAACCCCAGGAACTGACAGGGGGACAACCCCAGGAACTGACAGGGGGACAACCCCAGGAACTGACAGAGGGATAACCCCAGGAACTGACGGAGGGACAGTCCCAGGAATTGAGAGAGGGACAGTCCCAGGAACTGACAGAGGGATAACCCCAGGAACTGACAGAGGGACAACCCCAGGAACTGAGAGAGGGATAACCCCAGGAATTGACAGGGGGACAGTCCCAGGAACTGACAGGGGGACACCCCCTGAAATTGACAGGGATAACCCCAGGAACTGACAGAGGGATAACCCCAGGAACTGACAGAGAGGCAACCCCAGGAACTGACAGAGGGACAAGCCCAGGAATTGACAGAGGGACAAGCCCAGCCGAGCCATCCTCCCTCCGCAGCGCTTCCAGGGAGCCAGCTCGGAGCCAAGCGCAGGGCAGGCGCAGGGCTTTGGTTCAGGCCTGTCTGCTGCCTGCCCGTGCCAGCCCTGCTCCCCGCAGCTCTCCCGCTGCCGCAGCTCCCGGGAAGATCCCGGTGTGCCGCCGGTGCCCGCAGCACGGCCAGCCCTGCCCGGGAGCCCGGTGTCACGGGCACGACCGGGAGTACAGCCGCGACACTGCCGATCCTCAGGGCTCTCCGGCCGTGTCCCAGGGCTCGCCCGTGCCGGGATGCACCCGGATCTCCTGCCGTGTTCCGGGGCTCACCTGCGAGCGCGGCCGTACCTGCACCCACCTGGATTCGCCGCTCCCTCGGGAGGCCCTTCCCCGCGCTACTCCCTGCGCTTTCCCACGGCCCTGAAGAGCCGGCCGCGATCGATTCTCACCGTTTCGGTAAGAAACGACCCGTCCCCCGCCTGCCCTCCGTGTCCCCCCCGGCACGCCGGGAGCATCCCCGGGTACCACGGGCGCATCCCCCCCGCTCCACCTCCACGTTATCCCGGT
>VYXF01007718.1:9716-20243 GCA_013397295.1 Polioptila caerulea
TTTTTTTTTTTTTTTTTTTTTTTTTTTTTCCTATGCAAAAATGCAAAAATAGATAAAATATGAGCTTAGAGTGGAAATTTGGAATCAATTCTCCATCTTAATAGGGTTTAAGTACAGGAATGTATTTGAAGAATAATTTTGGAAGTGCTGTCATTTTCATGAATTGGTGTTCATCAGTCTGATAACTCTGCATCTTCATATGCAGAAGCATCAGAATTTTTTTTTTTTTTTCAAAAGCAGAGCATTTGGTGGAAGTGTAATTTATTGTATGGTCTAATACATCTGTGATTAAAGTGTATCTAGATTATTTAACAGCCTTCACCCAAGAAATACTGTATCTTTACTATTCAACTCCATTGCTAATATAGAAGAGCTATCTTTCACAGCTTCTAGAATTGATTCAGAGGAAGATAACTTTGTATTTCATTGTTAATTTATGCAGCTTTAGAAGTCTTAAACCTCTCTTCCAGTAGCTGTGTATTTCTGTAGAAGTTCCTTATCTCTAAGAGGAAAGGCTTCCATAAATTGTTTCAGAATTAGCATTTGAGTAAGGAGTACCCTTTTTATTCTTTCTGCCACAATTATTTGTCCATGTGTTTGCCTGTCATTGAATAAGGAGAATCTCTCTGTGATTCATTTTCATTTTGGGAAAAGACAGTGGGGAACTAGGAAAGGATTTTTTTAGGCTACGCTTTCTTTCTCTTTTCCAGAAATGGAATCGCCTGACTAAGGTATTGAGATATTTTCAGATATTTTGACAAAAAATGCACAACCCAAAACAAAAAATATGATTCCACTCCTTGCTAATTGTGTGACACTTACGCTTTTGTCTATCTTGCACTGAGTGATGATGTGATACAGAAGCAGACAGCCATAAATGGCCAGAAAGGGCTTAATTAAGTACTCTGCAGCTGCTACAAATTAGATCAGCATCTGCATCTGTGTAGACAATGAAATTCATGGTAATTTTGAGGGCCAAGCAAAGTGGAGGTTTGTTTTGGATGGACCCCTAGCCACAATTCAAACAAAATTCAGAATCAAACATGTTCTAAGGGGGAAAAAGGTTGGTCAACTTCATCTCCTGTTGCTAAAAACCACCATGGTTTCCCATTCTGGCTTTAGATGTGTATTCTAATGTCACACATGAAAGGCATCTCTTAGGGTATTCAAAATTTGGGTTTTTTTCCCTAAAAAATAATATTCAAGAGTTTTCCAGACTAGACTTTGAGCTATGTTTTAGATAAGCAGACAGCTTTTTGCTGTTTCTCTGAAATTTTGCCTCTATTTTAGATCTCATACCACTTTCTGGAACCAAAAATTGGCATAAATGATGCACAAATTTTAATGGTGAATGATCTGACCTGTTCTAACAGAGATATTTACACCATAAATTGAATATAGAATACAATAGTGATAGTTTAGTATATGGAATGAGGGTATGAAGTTATTATTCTCAAACTTTTTTATACAGATATGCTTGCATGCAGATACCAAGACCTAATAGGTTATGTTGTGGATATTTTGACAAAATGCACTGGTTTGAGGTGTTTTCAAACTCTACAGTACTAAATTCATGTTTTTGTTTTGTGTTTGAACAGCTCCAAACACGTGTTGATAAATAAATATGTCTTTTAAGTGCTGCTGTAATACTAATATCCCTGTTGTAAAAACAATAATTAATACAAATATTTTATGAGATGATTTAGAGGGGCCTTTTTAAAGTTGACAGCTCTTCTTGATAAGTGAAGAACTCGTAATTTCTGTGACCATAAATGTAAATGCACAATGGTTGTGTCAGCTTTTAGACATGATAGTGTCACTTATGTTAATTTATTTAAACCTTCCAAGAGCGTCCTGCTGTGGGGTTTTAATTCTTCCTATGAAACTATTTTAAAAAGTTCCTATTATTGATGTTAAAAGGAAACTAAGCCTCAGGTCATGTTTGGATATGTACTTTGGTTTGGATGTATTTAATCTGAAATTGCTGTTACTGCCATATGATCTAATTTTATCTTTGTACAGCTGTACAGATGCACAGATTTAAGTTCCCATTTCTGGTATGTAATGTTCTTTCAAGTCTGCACCAATCAGACCAGCAGAATTTGATTTCAGCCATGACTTCACAGACAGCTACCTTAACATGGCTAAAGGAGAAGAAATCTAAATAAATTGGAGTTCCTTCAACTGGAAATTATTATTCTTGTCAGACAACTAAAAAGCACACAGACACAACTTCAGGGTTTTCTTTTTTTTGTTAAAAAATTCAATTAACTTCATTCAAATATGTGTTGAAAGTTCTTGAACTGACCTAATATATTGTTAGCCCTTTTAGTTTTGAACTCTCAGTTCAAAATGTTGTGGCGTTATGTTATATATGTTATGGTGACTCTTGTATTTGCCTTTACATTTTAAATCCACATCAGTTGTAAGTTCTGTGCTGTAAAACCTCTTTATCTCTGGATGTGACAGAATTGTTTTCTTGGCTGTTGCTCAGCTAAAGGGGCAAGAGCTGGGGAATAGTATATGTTTGGAAAGGGTTTAGAAAATTTTCTAGCTCCTAAGTGAGACTGAAGGGTATTTTTGTAGTCTACATATTCAGGTAGGGGAAGATAAGACAATAGGAATATGGGCAGAAAATAACTCGAGAGGACTGTTGCTAGTGGGGAAAGATGGGTTAAGAATTTTTGGATTAAATTACGATTCAAGGAGGAGTTTCCACATCTTTTTTAAGGATTAAACCTAGCAGTTTGGAAGCTATTTAAAGAGTGCTTTCTCCCAGGAACAAAGGAACCAAGCGCTTCTTTGCTCTAAGTCAGAGCCAGTTCCCTTGTTTTCTGTGGAAGAATACAAGCCTAAATCTCATTTCAGTGGGACTGAGGTGGAGTATTAAATGGTTAATGAATTGGTTTATTGCATGAACACATGATTAAATGGACAGATGTATTTTTGCAAGGGTAGAAACAATCTCCTGATATACAAGTAGATTCTTTCACAGTCTTTTCTATTTTTCTTAGTGTTAATATAGTCCTCTATAATTATTGCACAAAATAATATTTTTTTATTAACAAGTTTTCTTTCTAGAATAATTTTAAATTCAGGAGATGGATTGATACTAGGGAATGGGCTATTTGCATATAGTAATATTGGACTTTAAAAAGGAAAAGAGTGAAAGCTGCAAGTATCTATAGCAAAAATTATAGGAAGCACCCATTTTGTATACTTTTGTACAGTTATAATAATAAAAGAAAGTAGGGAGAAATGAAAATTATTGTGGGAGGGCTTTTTTGTTAAAAAAGAGCCAAAACAGAAGATAAAATGTAGCGACCCATAAACAGAAAGGTTTGTTTTGGAGGACTAATCCTTAGCATGTTCGTATCATACTATTCAGCTTTTAAATTTTTTGCCCTGAAAGATGTTTCAGGATACAGTGCATCAGCGACATTAACATGAGATTGCACTTTATATGCCACAAGTACAACTTTTAAATACGTATCTAGAACTAATAATACTATATAGCTATATTTATGAACAAAGCTGTAATTGCTATTTCATTAATTCTATTTTTTATTATTTTTTCCTGTGCAGTTATTTTATGTTTCCAGTAAAATTGTGTACGTTAGCTTAAATCTAGACGTTTATTTTTTGTAAGCTGTATTTATTGAACTTGACTTAGAATCCAGTGCCTTTAGAGTTATGCATAAAAAGCACTGTGCTTTTGTCTTTATTGAAGATTTCTTAAGTGGTGCTTTCAGAACTTGTCTCATAATGCTTAGTTGCTTTCAAAGGAACAAACCTATATCTGACTATGCAATACATCATCCGTACTTCAATTGGGGAAGACAACTCCCATTGACAAGCAGTTCATGTACCCGTACACTGTGACAAGGGGTATATTTTGAGACCTGTTACCTAGTTTATGGTGAAAGTAGAGGTTTTTGAAAGGAGGGCGGAGATCCAAGCAGTCATTGAGAGTGGTGTGTGAGTGCGTCTTCACCTGGGAATGAGCCACAGTGGGGAGCAGGGGTGAGGAGCAGCTGCAAAGCCATCCATTTGTAGCCACCAGGACAGCTCAGGGGCATGGAGCCCTCCGGCAAGCCTCCAAGTGGCTCCTTACATTGCCAGCAGTCTGGCAGAGAGGAGAGTTCTCTGCTACTCCTAATGATAGTCTGATCCCTTGATTTCCATGGTGACTGTCTCAGACCAATAACTAATTAATAACCAATAACCAATTAATTTCTGAATAAAAACATTAGTTAATGAAAGTCCAAAAAGAAAGTTGGGAAAGTTAGGAAAAGATTTTGCCTACTTTTTCTCCCCTACCAAGGGGAGAAAAAAAAAAATTAAAGTATGCATATACTTTAATATGTTTGTACATACACACACACACACACACACACACACACACACACATATATATGCACATACACTTTATAATAGAAACAAAAAAGGAATTTTTTCATCTTTAAAGGACTCTTGTATGAAGCCATAATTATGGCTATTCGTTGTATTCCCTCACTGGATTTTTTTTATCATGCATCCCATCCTCTTATCTAACTTTTACATGCAACTTCATTACCTTCAGTGGAAAGTGTCCATTTTTTACCAGCGTAAGTTGAAGTAGAAAGTCATGAGATGCTTTTATAATGCCATGTGACAGTATATGAAAAAAAATGAGTTAACTTTTGAAGAGCACACTCCAGATTGCAAAATCTCCTAAATTGAGATTTTTGCCTAAGCTTTGGGATTATATCCCATTTTTTATTTATATGCACTATAGATAGGAGATAGCCTCCTTTCACTAAAACTTGGATTTACTGGAAAAGACAAACGTGATTGAAAGCTGAGCTACACTATAGCTTAAAAAAAACCAAAACAACAAAAACCAAAAATTGTTGTAGAATAAATTACCATGATTTACAAAATTGACCACAGAGCTCTTAGTTAATAGGGAATAGTTGGTACAAAATAAAAGAATGTACCAGGCATTTTACGGGTGATTAGCTTTTCAATTGAAATAGTTAAAAAGTTTCAGTGCATTAAATTAGGTCCCTATATCTTAATCTCTAAGTATTTCATTAACAACAGAAATTTTTCTTAGTTTCACTTAATGTGCTGAAATCTATTGATGAAAAAAAATAAGAAACCAGAAAGACCAAATAAGGGCACTCATTTAACTTGAATGGTCTAAATTATCTAGTGAGTAATCTTTACCTTTTCAAAAATTAAACAATTTTTTTCTAGAAAAGGAAAGCATCTTATACTTAACTCTCTTTTCACAAAATATTTTTTCCCTCAGTGCAGTGAAATACAGACTAACTTACCTGGAATTTCATGGAATTATTCAGGAGTTTGTCACATTGATTGCTGTTTCTAAACCTTAAAAACCCATACACTAAAATGCTGATGAACTTAAGAATGTACAGAACTAAAGGCTCTAAACTACAGGCTGTATGTTTTTTCTTGTTTTGTGTGGCATGTAAAATGTCTAGCTAACTCCAGGATTTGCCATTACTATTTACTGACTTTGTATTTAATAGTGCTTGGTTTTAATAACTGTTTAGGGGATTTGGTTTCCATACATTACACGCTATCTATGAAGCAGAGTTTTACAGGCATTGCTTATTTTAAAGGCAGCTCTGGTTTTGGGGGTTTTATTTGTTCTACATTTCATACTTGATCAGAAAATGTATCTTTCATAGTTAGAAGTTTACTTTATGCTTTAACTAGTAATCTAAACTAGTAAGATAAAGTTTTATCCTACTGGCCTTTTATTGTCACATACAGTAGGAAACCTTTGCAGCAAACAAAATGGTGATTATTTTCATACAGCACATTCCAGACACAGAAATAATCTCTTCTCCATTTTCCTGTCTCTGAAAATGAAGAAAATGGATGACAACCATGCCTGATCTGCTTCTGCTGAGGTAGGACTTCCCTGTCAGCTGTGTGGGTCCCACACCCAGCAGCCTAGCAGAAATGAAATCAAAGATCAGGGATGTTTAAAAGTATCCGGTATTATTATTCAGCCTAATCTTGGACTCATTGCTGATACATCATTTATTTTGACATGTGGGGAAGACCAACTACAGAAATAGTCTAACAGTCTATTGACGTATGATTCCCTTTCTTCCCCCATTAGTGTCTTCTGTGCTGTGCAGTGATTTGTGACTATGGAATCTGTTTACTGAAAAGGATTCATATGGTTAAGTTTTCTGTCTGTTTACTCACTTCAATAAATGTTTTCAATTTAACACAACAATTTGTAATGAACACTGTGAAACACAGTTAAAAGAATGAGTTCTTGAAATAGAAATAATAATAAAAATGCTTTTCTCCTCTCAAAAATATTTATTTTAACATGTGGTCACATTTTCCTGCATTTTCACATTAATTGAAGTCTTATTGTTCTAGGAAAAAAAAAAAATCTTTTTTCCCTCATCAGTTTCCCTCAACTAGTTTTCCAGTTCTTATGCAAGTTAAGGAATGCACGAACAGGCATAATTTGTGGATTTAAAACAAGGGAATGTATAAATTCATGATATCTTTAAAAAGCACTGTGTCAAGCAGTGCTCTCATGAAGCCTATAGTTTACAATTTACATTTCACTTTAGTATAAGGCAATGGGTTTGTGTGATAAACCTTTGATTGTCTCGTAAAATGCTCTAAACAGTGTTAATTTCACTTATTTATTACAAAGGAAACTTAGTTGATGTTCAGAAGGAATTTCTAAGCCTCAGAATGACTGCTGAAGCTCCAAATATTGAGCAGTCTACAGACAACAAAAGCTTTTGATTTATTTGGAAATTACCGGGATAACTCCTTTATTTTAAAGGAGGCAGATGGGGAGCAGAGAGTACACCCTCAGCCGGCACGGTCTAGCTTCTGCTGTTCTTGAATGTAATCCTCTACTTTCTCTCCATTCAGAATCATAGAAACAGTTTGAAAGAAAGTGACTATAAGTATCCAGTTAGTTTAAAGAAATTTTTCTTGGCAACAGAAGCTAAAATCAAGCATTGTATCAAGTTAAATGCAACTAACAATACAAAGCTTATCTGCTTTCTCTGGAAGAAAGCTTTGTAAGAGTAAGCATGAGCCTGGAGCGGAATCACCCAGTGCTGTGGCAAGCAGAACATTCCAAAGACATAAGAATAATTATTTAATAATTTTTGCTATTAAAACTCACCAGTGCCCTTCTTCTGCTTCTCCAGGAAGTTGTACCCGTCAGCACCTGCTGAGGGCTTCTTTGATCAAAAAAATCAGGTAAAAAAATTCCTGTAGAATAAAGCCAGACCAGCTGGCTTTGAAGAGAAGCCCCCCAGTTTGGGTTGTATTTGCCTCACTCACCCTCTGCTCTGCAGACCCAGGCTTTTTCTCCTTTGGATGTTGACCTGTAGGCTGTGTGATGTGCGTGCACAAGTGTCTGGCAGGCCAAGGTGCACCTGCTTCTGTCACTCCTAAGTAAATTTAGCTGTAAAAGGTATCACTGACAAGCAGACCTTTGTCAGTGCTGGCAAATGAACAGAGCATTGCCATCCCCCTTCAAAAGTACTCTGCAAGTTCAAATGGAAAATATCTACTTGACTGTCTTATCCAGCACCCAGGAATCTCTTCTTCAAGAGGAAGCAAGGCCAAGAGGCTCATGTATGGCAAAAAAGTTTCCTCTTTTAACTAGATGTCAACAGTGCATTATTCCAAGAAGAATCTATGAACAAGATGAGATTGTGTTCTCTTAATTGTGGCTGGAAGAAAACTTTTAAAAAATAGTAACACAGCACACAGAAATTTCAATTCAGGTCATTAAGTTGTTCTAACTGTTAAAGTTGATTATCTTTCTCTTCCATAACTCATTGTACTTTTTATCCAAATAAGTATTAGGAAACTAAAACTTATCACTTAGAAGGTATTAATCTCATTCCCAAAATTAAAAAGCATGCAGAATTGAGAATCTGAATTTTGAAATCACATATTTGTAGCACTTATGCCGTCGTAGTCTAGGAACTAGCCACTTTTAAAATGGGAACCTAAAGTAAATGGAGGCTCTTTTGAGGGGAGTGATCAAAACTTGGATGCTTGTCATTATTGGATATTTATAATTTATTTATAATAAGGGTATTTATCATTTATATCTTCCCCTTCCTTTGTTTTCTCTTTTTTTCTTCCCAGAGATAGTTTCTGCTAATGGAAAGAGAAATGTGTAATTTGCACCAGTGTGTCTTCTCACAGAGTTAAAAAAAGGGTCACCAACATTGGTGCCAGGATTGGTAGCAGCGTACCTAGATACTCCATTTTCCACTTGAAAACTAGGCCATAAACTCAAGTGGCTTTAAAGAAAAATTTCAATAGTATCTGCTTTGCTCTAATATGCTATTTAGAAGGAGCAAAATGTTCCATTCTAACAAATGAGACAAAAATTGTGGATCAGGAGCTCTTTGTAAGATAAACAAGGTTCCTATTTATTTACTTGTATAAACAACCACTCACCAAGCTGCATGTCTCTGCAGGGGCACCCTTTCAGATAGGAACATGGACCTTATTGGCGTCTTCTTGTATCCATGGAAACATTTTAAGTACCTCTCTCTCAATATGTACTTTGCTTATTCAGAGTTCAAGAGCTGAGTACCAAATAAGTAAGTGTTTTTATTATTTTCTATGTGAAAGCTTGGTTCTTGGGGTATCTCTCATAATAAAGATCTTGTACTTTCATAATGTTTGATAAAATCAAGTGCTTCATTTCAAGCCTTCTCCACTCCATTCTTAGATTAAAATTAATGTTCTAAAAGTCCTAATGAATGAAAATTCTGAAACTTCTTGTTATCCTTTACTGTTTGAAAAACAATGATCATAGTTCACGTTACCATCAGACTTAATCAATGTTCTCATTGCATTAAACTAGTCTGTTTTTCTGTATTTCTGAAAAAGGAATAAGAAAAATTAATAAGAAATCAGACTATTTTCTCTTGGTAACAGCCATACCCACTCATGTCATTGTGTAGTAGGTCACAGAAATTGAGAGCTTAACAATTGTCTTGAAACTGAACCAAAAGAATTAAAATAAAGGAGGTTATTCTGGGTTTTTACACAGAAATGACTGGAAAGCAAAATAATAATTTTTCTTTTAAGATGTCTGCCACACTACTTAGTTAAAATATCAAAGTATTATTAAGAGTAATAAAGGATTTTATGTCTCTTTATTTCCATGCAGAAAAAGAAACATTGGCATGAACTACATTTATTTTCAAAACTATCATTCTGAAGAAGATCCTTTGCAGATCAAATGTAGTTATTTCAATATTACCTTGGCTCAAATTCAAAACTCTCTTGTAATTCCACCTATTAATTGGTACAACTGATGCACACTTTTAAAGTACTTTGATTTAAAATATATGAAAATGAGATATTGCCATCCATTAGTTAAAATCATCTATGTATTTTTAAAATATCCTGCTTTAATTTTGTTTATAAGAAGAATTTTCTTCACCTGGGCCAGGCTGAAACAACAAAATACCTTGTTAATTACAACTGTTATCAGAGAAACATGTTTCTGTCTGTAAAGTACTTCTCACTGAAATACTTCTTGTATAGAGCCTTGGTTTGCTGAGTATATATCCCTGCATATTATTTTCATTTACCACTCTTACTGTATTTTTTTTTTGCCACGTTGTGTCCACAGTGCAGTCCTTGTTGAGTTCAGATGGCACAAATGATTTCTCCACTGATTAGGCTGGAACAGTATTTGTGTAGAAATTCTGTAAAACTTTGCTATGTTATAAAAATTGTTACCTTTTTACAAGCCAGATTCTCCATGTTGTGTTGATACTTTTATCTATGGATATCTGTTTAGAAATGTGTAATCATTTTGTTTCAGAGGTAAGATCGTAGTATAGGCAAGTTGAAGCTGCCTGACCCCCTCTAAAAGCCTCAGCGAGTAATCTGCCTGTGGGCTGGCCTGTTTGCTCTGCAGATTGCCACATGAGACCTAGGATTGTGATTGCTCTCAGGAATTTTACTCTGAGCCAACTAAGCATATCAGAGAGGTGAAACTTTCAACCTCCAGACAAGGAAGCAGAACACATGGCAATTTTTTAATTTCCCTTTCATCGTGTCCCTGACCTTGTTACACGGTCAAGGTTGCCGACGTACTAAATGGGGAAGTAGAAAGAGAACCTAATCTCAACTCAGCCCTCTATGTGTTCAGCCTGAGGTGGATGAGGAAGCTCTGACGTTGCTCATCATCCTGAAAAAAAAAATCAGCTATGCACTTGAAGGGTTGCTCAGGTGCGTTGCAAAATATAGTGAAAGCTGGGCTAGACTGCTGTTTTGAAATGATGGAACCAAGATTTGCCCTGTTGACTCTATGTAACTGGTAAAAATCCAATTCTTCCTAGCCACAGACCTTGGGGAGAGAAAGGAATGAGGAAAATTGGTAGTGGTATCTCTTGGGCACATAAATGTTCATCTAAGTAATATGCTCTCAGCGTTATGGTTTTTAGCTTTTTAATCCAAGATGTCTTTTTTTTTTTTTCCTTT
>VYXF01007718.1:32324-44316 GCA_013397295.1 Polioptila caerulea
TTCCATTTGGAGACATGGAGGCTGACACATATTTTCCAAGGACTTTGCATGTCTTGTGTCTCCAGAATCGTCTCCTGAATCCCAAATATTTCTCATGTGGCTAGCAAAAGAATATCCAAGTAATTGTCAGCCTGATGGGACAAGCTTTGAGTAGAAAGCCAGATGGCTGTGAAAACGGATTGTAAAGAAATTATTTTATGTTAACTTGTTGTCTTTAATATGTGTGCGCTTTCATTGTTACAGTTAGAACATTCATAAGATCTGAAGAGACTATGAAATCCCACTAACTCTTACAGCGATTGCTGCCTTTGTTGCCCAGACTATAAATGATATCACACAATGTTTCATGTAAAAAAGCAATAATGCAACTTGAAAAAAGTAAAATATGAGAAATAAACTAAACCTGAAGAACTTGTTGCCTTTCCCAAAACAACCAAAACAACACTTTTTCATTTGTTTCATTCTAAAGGTTTGCTTTTTTCCCCTCTTTCTTTTAGCATCCTTTACATCTTATTTACTAAAAAAAAACATTGAAGGATCAAACTTTAACTCCAAGATTACTGCCTTTCATATCCTTTATTTTCCTTTCAGGCATCTAAAAAAAGGTCAGAGTAACACTGAACAATTTGAAAAGTTAACAAAATTTTGTTTATGGAAGTCTAAGTAAATGTAATTAAAATAACCTTTAAACATGTTGTTTCTCTTCAATTGTCAACTAAATATTTTAAAGAACTGAAGTTCTAGACAAATAATTTTTTTTGCTCAATTTCCTAACAAGACGAAGGGAAAAAAAAAACAGCTTCAGGGGACAGAACATGAACCCTTCATGTGTCACTGTCTCCTTTCCAGCAAAATGAATGAGTTTTGGCTTACAACCTTGTTTTGTTCTCCCTCAAAACACTGTGCCTAGATACAACTGGGAAGATGAGGGCTGAAGATTGACACACAACAGCTGTAAATACAAACATACAAGTTGATAAATAAGGTCCCGATTCTGTAAGCAGGCCTGCCCAGACACAGCTCCCCTCCAGACCTCTGCTCAGCCACAGTCAGTCAGCATTTTTATTTTTCTCTTCATTTTCAGTATTATCATGGGCTTTAATTCTCTCAGCACTCAAGGCTGACTGGTTAGAAGACATAACATTGATAACACTTGATAATGAGGAAACAGTGTGCAAAGAAGAAAAGGAAATATTTATTTTCAGGCCATGCTTTTCATACAAGTGAAAGACAAAACACTCAAGAATTTCTTACCACAACTGATAAGGGAAATTTCCCTTTGATTTTATGCTTTCTGTGCATTGAATAAACCATGTTTCCCAAACTCGGACAAATCTTTTAACATATGTTGGATGAGCCCTGCATTACAGAGCAAGGCAGGGAAGTCACTAGAGATCCTTGCACAAGGCTTGCTTAGATGTTCCACCTCTGCAGTTCATTTACTTTGGCTGAAGCAATAGGAACAGTGGAAAAGGAGCTAAACCACTGCTGGTATTTTTGAGCCCAGTTAATGGGATTCTTCTCACCAGGAAAGTTTGGAGTCTAATCTTGTCATTTAAGTTCCTTTTCCATCAGTGCTACTCATACTTTAACGCTTAATCATAAATAATGAAATAAATATTGAAAATTACATATTTTGAGCTACATTTTTCAGTTTTCTTCACACACAGTAAATAATTGAACTTGGACAACTGTGTGCCCCTTCTTCCAACTCTGCACACAAACACAGGCACAGCTAATACAGGGTTAAATGTGACCTAAATTTCTGCAGCATGATCATCTTATCAATCACATGTGGAGAATAACCAACTCCTGAACTTTTATCAGATTTATGGTGATTTACTAAGCATAAATTTCTAAACCTATTCCCAGAAAATATTTTTTTTACTGAGTGGTAGTTGCCCAAGTAAAACAAGGCTAGAATATGCACCTCCTGTGGGCCAGAAGAAACCTCTCTATATATGTCTCTGGACAGTATAGACCTAATAATTAAAAAATAATTGGGAAAGATGGAGATTTTCAGACTTTTCAGATTTTTACTGGATTTGCCAGCGTGGAAAAAAGGAGAATCTGAGGATTTATTTGCACAATGAAAAAAGTGTTACACATATTCAAGGAAGATTTAAGACACTGACAAAAGAGATCCAGATAAAGTGTGAAAAATAAATGAAATATGTGACCACTAAATCAAGGCCTTACAGACATGTCAGATGCTGGCTTACTCTTGTATGGATTTTGAGATCCTTGGACTCCTCATCTTTCCCAATGTGGTCAGGGAAATGTAGTAGGTTTTCAGTCTGAAAAGCAGATTTTTTTGGTAGGCTATAAGAAAATGCTCTTTACAGAACACCTGGAATTTGGGGTTATGTGCTAGTGGTGAAAATAGCAAAGCAACTGTTGAAAGAAATTCCTTTGTGTCTTTAAGAAGAAGATACACGTACATAAGTTTCATTTTCACAAATTCTTTAGAAGCTTGGAAGAACCTGGTTTTATACAAAGTTCCAATATTTTCTTTGGCTTGCTTAATTCATTTAAATCTTGAAATAACACAGTTGTTATCCATGTTTGAAAATCATGTACTTTGGGAAACAATGTCTCAGTCCTTGTGGAATAAATCTGCCCTCCATCTCAAGAACTGTGGTTGTGACTAAGTCAAAATAAAAAATACAAGTTCTGCAGAAAAAACGTTAGAGGTTTGTGTGTGCATGGTTTTTTGGTTTTATATGTCTTTGTTTAGATAGTTGCATAATTAATTGAACTTCTACTGACTCAGAAATCTAATCATACTTAAAATAAGAACTTATTCACAACAGTATCTTTGGAAGATTTATTCCTCAAGTATCTTGATTTCTGTAGGCTGATTTTTAAAGCTATTCCAGATCTGTTACAGAGCCTAATACAACGGGTAGGCTTTGCTGGTTCCAGGACCTCTAAAAATCTTGATGGTACCCTAAAAAACTGATATCCCTTGCTTGTGATCAGAGAGAGCACTAGACCTGAAGTTTTGCTTAAATCTACAATATTTGTCCTGGGAGGTGGTGAAAACGTAACTGTGTTATGCACTGTGAGGGAAAACACATGTTTGTGGAGTATGGGATGCTTCCGGCCCTGCTGGGATGCTTGGAAGAGGGTCTTAGGGGCAGAGCTGCAAGAACACGCATGGTGATATTGGATTTGTGCCCTGTGATGCAGGTGTAGCTGTGGCAACTCCAGGCTCCAGATCAGGATATCCAAGTCCATCAGGTGAGTGGGTATATATGAACTTGGGAAAGAAGTTTGCACATACGCCAATTTTTCTGGCTGGTGTGAAGGGAGGAGAGAAGGCCACCCTGCTGCCCAGGTGGTGCCTCCGTTATAGCTGAGCAGTGATGGCACAGATGCTGCAACTCAACTGTGCCTGGGGGTTAATGGTGGTGAAAAGAGTGCTGTGTGCCTCAGAATCCCATCCACCACCCCAGCACTTTGGCCTGCTTTTCAGACAATCTATCCATTTATACATTGCTGCATGTGTTTTTAGGTAAAAACACCTCAGGCCCAGGAATGGTGCTAATAATGATGGTATAGCTTCAAAGACACTGTCTTGGCTCCGGTGCATGGCTTCAAGGAGCTACATCCAAGGCAGAATTCAGACCGTTTTAGGACCAGAGACACAATTTAGCTGACTTCCAGGTGATGGAAGATTAAGGAAAATGAAGTATTGAATATCTTGATCTTTACTGAATGTCTCCTATCTACATCTGATACTGAAGGCAACAAAACTGACAGGGTCAACAACAAAAAGCACTTGTTTCACCTATATGTACTTCCTTGGTCTATGTGAATTGTTCTTTAGCAGCAAAGTGCCCTACAAACCCCTGAAGTAACAGCAACAACACAGAGTGTTTTATGTGTTAGTAGCTGAGTGGGCAATAAGTACCAGAAGAATTATAAGTGGAAGCATAAACTTTAATCATCTGCCCCAGACCTCAGAAAGGGGAATTATTAAATATATTTTATTCTTTTTCCTTTCCCCCCTAAGTGTGGCAATTTGGAACTGAACTTTTCTAAGGCTCCCGGCCTTTGTTTGCCCTTTTACACTCTTGTATTAATTTTTCACCTGGACATTAATGATGTGTCTCTTCCTGAATGCTACTGTTGTGTCCCATCGTCATTGTCTGTACATAGAGCCTGACATGGAGGAGTGGGTGCCAGTGTGTCTGGTTTTGGTAGGGAAACTTACTATCTGTTATCAAAGATGTGCCTTACAAAGAATAGAAATACTAATTGAAATGGAAATGAGCTTTTATTTCAGTTGTCTGAAAGGTTTGATAATGACTTTTTTCTTTATTAAAAATGGTATGCTACAAATTTGTCTTTGTTGGCAATTCAAGACCTTGTGCCCTCACTTAAGATCTCAAATCTTCAGACGACTGACAAAACTATGGAGAATCAGGTTAGCAATTGATTGGGGTAAGATAAAGAATTACACATTATGCTAAACATTCTTTCTACTCACTAATTTCTAATATAGGTTAAAAAACCCTTTCAGAACATCTTCATTTATAATAAACCTATATTTTTCTTTCCCTATGTCTCTTCATTAGGAGGATGTAATAATGCTTGGAGTGCCTTAGTTCCTGATATAAAAGTCACTAAAGCCAATGGAAGTATATCCATGCATTTCACCAGGCTGTGGTTTGAAAGAATGCTGTACAAAGGGCATAATTTATGTCTCTCCTGCACAAATCCTCTTTTATTTTAATGGAAGATTTCCTAGTCCATAGTGAGGTGTTTTTATTAATGTGTAATAAAATTAATGTGTAGCCTAATGCATTTTGTTAATGTGAATACAATTTAGCTCTGTTAAATCTAAATATTGTATCTTGAACTGTAATAGGTAGCACTCTATAAGTAATAGGGATTCTGTAGCAATGTCAAAACTTATATTTATTACATGGCAATGCTACATATTTTCATTTAAGATAATAAGATATTTTTTCTGATAGAAAACTAGGGTAGTGTCAACCATTTTAAAGTATTTAGTTTACTTAGTTAAAGCCTTTTATTTTTTCTCAAAGAGTCAAGCACAATTTGAAACACCAAGAACTAAAACCTAATGCTCTAGGTCTTCAAACACACCTGTCAGCAAAAGTAATTCCAGTGGATAAGGAGTACTACTCTCTTCCATTACATTACTGAGGAAAATAAACACGTTCAAGGCTGACCTTTGCCATTTAGTTTGTTCTTGCAATCCTCAATATGGAAAGTAATTTAATGTACTTTTTTTTTTTATTTTGTTGTGGAAAAAAGATTGGACATTCTTCACCTGGCACAAAAAGAATGGCAAGATTCCTTGTTCCTTCTGATCTCTGCTTGTGTAAATATAGAAGTTTGAAATTAAGCCATGCACTCCATTGTTGGTTGTTTTAAGCTCACCATATTTATGCCTTTATATGAAAACTTTTAAAAGGGTAATTTATAATTATGGACAGCAATATTCTTATTTAATTACATCCCAGTGTAACCTTTGCAACTTTAAAAACTGAGAATTTCAATGTATTTAAAATGTGTATATTGGGATGACTCTGAATAATTCCTTACTGCTAGTCCAAGCCAGCTCCTAATTTCACATCTTTGAACAGATTGACTGGTTTGGCTTGTGTGATAGGTACCCTGCTATCCTGGACTACTTTGTGAGTGAGTGGAGATGAGTGCCTTTGAAAATGACCATTGGTTGCTAACCATAGCAAGTCAGGTTTATGTGTGAACAGAGAAGGTAGAATTATCTATGTAAAGTAAAATGGATCTTCTGACATGCCTAGGACAGACCAAGGAGCTAGAAAGGATGCTTTCCAAATCACCCAAGACTTGGTTTTGAGGCCATTGACAAGGTTTCTGGCAGGGATTTTGGGGAAAAGACACAGGGATGCTTGAGATGGTTGGCTGCATCTACAGGTAAACAAGCTCTGCAGGAATGCTGTCTTGGGACAAGACATTTCTGCAAGGAAATCAGTCTTCTTATAAGAGTTTTGAATTGCCTGGCCTCCTTTTGCTTTCTAAAGAGGGAAGAAAGGTACATAGGAAGTCTAGAAAAGGGGAGTTTTGATTCAAAGTCTCAATACAACATCCTCCTTCTGTGTTATAACACATACTGTATCTCATTGGATAAAATCTGATGATTTTTTTTTTTCTTTCCATTAGGAGAGAAAGCACATACTGGTATCTTATGTTATTTAAGCACCAACATAATTGAAGTTTGTGTGAGTTATTTGCTTTCCAAAGAAAGACATCAAAACAAAATGCATTAATTTTTATTAAATCTTACTTGGGAAGTAAGTGTTAGTGAAATTGTTGTTGTGAGAAACATCTTTGTCTTAGACTTACTACAATATTTACCAGACTTAAAAAATAAAGACTTAAAAACAGGCTCCCCTGTTAGCTTAATAAGCTGACTTCTGCCAAATCCAGCAGGTCTCGTCAGAAATATTTTCAGTCCTCCCAGGTTGAGACAGGCTGCTTGAGATTCTATAGGGCATTGCTGGCAGTATGCAGCACATTCCATTCATGTAGGGTTTACAGGCCCTATATGATACTTCATGCATCTCTTGTTTCTGTGGCTATGACCTGTTGCTGAGAGTCAAGCCACTATGTAAACACGAAGGACTTAAAACTTACAGTGTGCTGCTTTCCAGAGCAAGTGGTCATTTGTTCCAATTCCCCATGACCACACTAGTTCTTGGGTTTGCTGCTCAGAAAAAAACATCAGTTTGCATCAGCAGTGCTAGACAAGGAAGAGGGGTTGCATTGGAAATACAGGCTGCATTAGTATGTATTATTAAATGTGCCAAGAGGATAATATTATGTTATCTCCAATTTCAGCAGTTAAAATGTTCTCCTTATTAAAATAAAAATTGTTCAAACAGTCAAAGTAGCGTAGCCAAAATCCAACTTAGGAAATACCTCATTTAGCTATTAGCAAGATGATATGGCTTTTAAACTCCATCTGTGACACCAATTTCTCCACTGGTGCCATTCAAAATCATATTTTTTCATTGCACTTCTAGATTGACATAGAAAGAGGAGGGAAAAATATTATCAGAGAGTGATTTATGTTACACTGGATTTTACTGCCTGTTGGCATTGCAAAGAAATCTTTTAAATAGTTGAAAACTGCATAAGGAATAAGTCAGTTTTTAATTCACAGAAGAAAATATTCTAAGGTAAGTGAGGTAACCAAAACATTGTGGCTTAAAGACCATTCTGAGCAATTGCTGTTTCAGCTGTCTCAATCCACAAGATACTATTAAAACACACTGGTGGTAAAGAACATTCACAGCCTTTTTTTACCTGAAAATATTAGCTCTCACTCAGATGGCTGATACACAGAAATAATGAATTAGTACAGATTTTGTTTGCAGAAGCAGAGACTTGCAGCTAATAGTGTGCAGCAATAAAAGACAGACTGATTTGAATCTTTAATTCAAATGTAAATACTACATGGCTAGTCTGAGGTTAGTGAGGTTTCTTTGGATTTGTATCACCATTGCTAAAAATAGAAACTGACAGTCTATTTTTAGATAATCCAGAGCTGTTATAGGTTGGAACCTTGCAACTGCTTAACCTAATGCCTTCATGAAAAACCTCAAGCATATTTGAAAATACATGATTAATTTTAACACAGTTTGGAATAATCCTTTACATGCAAACATGCCATGGACTTTAGGAGACTGTTTCCTGTCATACTTAGTTACTGATGGATGAAGGCCTTTTATCTCTGCAGAACCTTTAAGACAAGCTCTGTTTATGCCACAAAAATTATTTTCTTCAGACTACACTCAAAAAACACCATAGTATTTAATACAGCTAATTTCTAAACTAATGTGAGATGTGTTGATTTTGCTGATTCTTTTTCCTGGCTTCCTTAAAAGACAACAAAACCATTCTGCACCCAGAACTAAGAAGATCAGAAGTGTTAGCAACAAAGCTGATGGAAATTTCTTTTTTACTTTTCAATAGTTGTACAGCATGAAGAAGGAAACAAGTGGAGGTAGGGGATGAAAGCATTCCTATTCATGGGAAATCTTACCTGCGTTAATCCCTTTGAGTGTACTCAGGCAGAAACAGTAGGCAGGGCAACTAAGCTTCCCAGGCCTAGCAATTAAGTATAAAAAGCCTGTCTTTACCCAAACAGATAATCTATATTCTGGAAGTTTCCTACTTTTCTTAAAGTGCAAAGCAGCAGGATCAGTAATTGTTATGGGATAGCAAAGTCATTCATGCTGAAAAACTAGGACAATTTATTAAATCAACATGAGTGATCCATGTCACTATCAATTTGTTTGAACTTTGTAACAGTGGATTGGGGTTTTTTAGTTGTTAGGGGGGGTGGGTATTGTTGGTTTTGGTTTTTTTTTTTCTGAATTCTTTGAATTTTTCCATTGCCTGTCTTAGATCAGCTGTTGTCAGTGAAAGTTTGACAAGAATGACAGTGGCTGTGGGTGGCACAGGCAGCATTTGGTCTTACCTTGGTGTTACTTGTATTTTGAGGAGACTCGAGCTTTTAAGACATTGATGCTTTTTACTAGGGGAGGCAGAGAGGGAGATAAGGATAAAATGGAGAAAATTAAAACAAAATAATAAAAGGAGGCTGGAAACCAGTGAAATATTTTTAAATTAGCTGCACTGCAATCTCCAGTTTTTCAGAAATAGCAAACTGGGTCCTCAAACATGTGGTTGGCTTCAGAATAAAAAAAACCGGAATGCCCAAATCAAAAAGAGAGATAGTGGGAGAAACCTTATGATATGCTAGTCAAAGCTGGAAATGTCAGTATTTCATTCCATGCATTCATTATTTTTGAATTTTGTCTTCTGTTTTTTTCACTTGTTAATACTCATGATTTTTTCAATAGTTATAGGGAGTTGAGTCCTAAAGATTCTAGATCTAATTCTCTGAGGTTTGTTTTTATGTAATCCTCTTAATATCTAGTGAATGGTCATAAAACTCCAAGTGCTGTCAACACTGATTAGGTTAAATATACTATAATAATTTAGTTAAAATAATTCATTACATTGAGTATTTTGTTTTCTTTGATTAGTGTTACACATAACTGAAGGGAAAACTTTTTATCCTCATTGTGATTCACAGTCAAAGATATAATTAGCAACCCTTGTATCATTTGAGCATTGAAGAGAGAAAGATATTGAATGTGTAAATGACCCTACCTTCTACAGACGAAATAAAGGGTCCAGCAAAAAAAAAGTATTCCCTACAGCAGAATAAAATTAACGGTTCAGCAAGTGTAGCAACTTTTCTGTGGTATCTATTAAAAATTTATTTTTTGAAAAGTTCTGTGGTAAGGCATAGTAATTTCATTAAAACCAACTAAACTGTCATATATTGAGAAACATCTTCAAAACCTGAGAAGTTAAAGACTTAAAATCTGGCAATCAAGTACATGAGGTAAGGGAGACTTAATGATATACATGCCAAGCCTGGGGTAAAAAGTGTTTTAGAAGACATAAGCTTATAATGGGGGCTCTTAAATAGTACTTTCAGACATGTTTTTGTATTTCATGCATCTTGAAAAGGGAAGTAAATGGGAGAAGAAGCAACAAAGGTAAGTAAATTTTATTCTTTTCAGAAATTCATGTAAATAAAATGATATCCCAACTTCACACTTTTCAGGTAGTAGGATTGCCTGCTGAGGTAGATTTTCCTCCTTACAATGCCCATCTGGATAAGGCACCTCCTACCAAGTATGTTGGTTAAAAATTTGCAATTGTTCTTGTATAATTAACATGATAATGTTCACTGTAAGTGTCCATCATACTTGGGCATCTCAATCACAGAGAAATTAGTTGATAGGCATGAGAAGAGTTATCTGTTGCAGCAAGCAAGAGAAGGTGACAAGGGATCAGAGGGGCTTAGCTCACCCTTTAGAGGTATGGCCACACCAGAAAAAGCTGAAAAAATATTCTGCTCTGATTACGCCTGCCTATTTAAGAAAATAAGTCTGCCTGCTGCAATGTGAATCCTCTGAGACAACCCCAGTGTTCCCTAACCAAACTGGATCCCATCAACAGGCCCAGCCATGTACACCTACCTTCTCTATTCCCCTTCTAGTCTGCCACAGCACATTGAGTGATACCCTTCACCTGAACATCAAACAATTTTGGCATGGTTATGAAAGAAACACAGCAAGACACCACCTGAGGTATGCTCTGTACCAAATTTTATTAGCAAGCACCAAATGTTTATTCTCATGTTGACTTAATACAACATCCAAAATGTCTCAAAAGGAAAAAAAATTGGCTACGTTCAGCTAATCACTTTCTCCATGTGACAGTCATGCTTCTAGCAGTTCAGGGGGGCTAAATGCAGTAGCTACCTGGACCCCAGCATGATCTTGGTTTTGTCTTTGTGTTTGTACTGGTGATCCTTGTGTGGTTGACCCTGAATGTCCCAACTCTCCTTGTTTCTGGAAGAAACTGGCAGAACAAATACATAGTACTGATGTGAAATATTGAGTAGCGAAAGTAGATGAAATCATTAAAAAAATTGATTTTTGTTTGTTTAGATTGAAATGTAACCAAAAGCTAACTTACTTCAGAGTTTGTTTTCCTGGGTTATACCCTCAGCCTGTGAGTGGGAAGAATGAAGTGTGGTACTCCAGCTCTTGCAGGTTTAAAGGAGCAAACCTCACAGAGCCAAGCAGTCCCTTATGTCTCCTGAAGGCACAAGGCATGGTCTGCATCCCTCCATCCTGGTCCTGGCCCTGCTGCCAGGACATGAGGGAGCTGGCCCATTCAGACCCAGATTCACAATCCCAAAAACCCCATGCTGGCCTGCTGGAATGAAAGCAATGAGCACCAAATATCCAAGGACTGGAAGACAAATCAAACTTCAAAACTGGTCTATCCATTTTAATAATTTTACAGTGTATCATTTGGACAATGCTGCCCTAAAGAAATGTAACAGTTTGGACTTTATTAATAAACAGGTCTCCTAACATCTGCTAGCTTTCTAGGCCTATGTCACTACTGCTTCAAGCTACTGTGAAAAACAAAACCTTCTTTTCCTCCTTTACTCTGGCTTGGGATATGACAAAAAAGCCCCAAACAACAAAAGACATACTGCTAGTAATTGTGACCTATGATTGGAGCTAGTGCCAGGAACTGAAAGCATTTTTTCTTTAAGTTATGACGTGCTTCACATAGCCCAATACCACAGCAGTGACCCTACTGGGTCTTTTCTGAACAAGTTCAACAAAAAAAAAAAAAAAAAAATTAAAAAAGGGAGAAAAAGAATGGAAGGAACCCAAAATTTTAAGCATCAAATTACTAAATAACAGAAATGGTATTTTCTATCTTAGATGTTTAAGAAAGTTTCATGAAAGAGATGAATATTAAGCCAAACATTTGGTTGGCTGTGCTGCAGCAGGCTGCAAGAATGTAAACTTTTTTTCAATGACTTCAGCTCCTAATTTAAAAGCTAGGATTTTTAGCAGTGAGCAAGAGACTATATTTGGCAAAAAAATTTCTGCTGGCTTTACTTAGTTACCCAGCACATTCAAAACAATACTCCTTTATCAAAAAACAATAGTCTGGTTTATTCACAGCATGTGTAGAACTTGGACCTTCTACCAAATTCCACTTTCTTCACTTGTAATATGTTTGTTTCTGTCTAATGTGCTCAACAGTGCCCATACTTCATTTTCAACAAATTAAATTTATGCCTCACAGGAATTGTGGTTTGGTTGTGGCACTGCTCCTAGGTATGGGTGGGGTTTGTTTTTTCAACCAGCTCTTGCTTAGCCACATGGGTACGTGCTGTCACACCACGCCACAAAATCTTCTCTGTAATGACTGGTTTAAGTAGCCATTCACCTCATGAAAGTGAATCCCATTTAATTTACTTTGTGTTTACCATGCTCCCTTTCGAATTGTACTCTTGGCACAGATGGGTATTTATACAACTTTCATTTTAAATTATTTATTTAGAGTTGGGACTTCA
>VYXF01007718.1:44436-84151 GCA_013397295.1 Polioptila caerulea
AACTCTTGTTGTCAGATTTATAGTGCATGTTTAAAACCAAGGTTATAAAAATGTAATATTTCAAAGAGAAGGAAGCAGACAAAGAATTTATACACTCAGGGAGTCTGTTCTCTCCCGGGATGTGATGGGAACTGTGCATGTTGCAGATGAAGGAGCCAGGCCTGTGAGGCCGAGTGTATACATCTGTGTTTATGCAATTATGCTTGATCAAAACCCATCAAGATCATCTGCAGTCTTCCTGAAAAAATCCTTGAGGCTGATCAGGGAACATAGGCTTGCAGTCTTGGATCACTGTACTCCTGTGGCAGAGGCAGATCTGATGGGATACTCAGTGGTCAAAACATGTGACCCAAAAGTAGCTTTCAAAAAAATCTTCAAAACTAGCAGGAGAAAAACATCTTCCACTTTCCAGTAAAAGCTTTCAGACTTGTTGTAGGGCAGAAGGAAGTGTTTTTGTGTCAATAAATAAAAAATAATCTGAGCACTTGTTCTCAGTGCCCATTTTCCTTGGCTAGCAGGATGAATAGGAACATGTATGGACTTCACAAACTTCCTATGTCTACAGGAATAAAAGCTACATTTTATGAAGGCAAAACTTGGCCTAAAAATTTAGTTTGTGTTTTTGTATAAACCTATGTATTTTTTGTTGTCTTTCTCCCCTTTCAAAAGCAGTATTTCAAAATTTTGATTTAGAAAGCCACTGGTGTATACATCTCAGCACTCCCTGCAATAATTAAACAATGTGGAAAAATAATCAAGGAAAAGTATTTTTTAAGGACTTGGGTTTTTTTGAGTCTCCTTGGAAGTTACAAAAAAACATAAAATTACTTGACAAACTCATAACCCTCTCCTTCTCTGGAGACTACAAAACTCAATTTTTACAACAGACTTGTGAAATAACAGAGAAATGGGTGAAATGACATAATAATTCTTTACTCGGAGGTTCAGTTAATCAGCAGTAGATTGATCAAACACTCTTGATTCTCCATTCTGTGCTGTAGCTTCTAGGGTTCTAACCTTATAAAATCTTATACTCTTAATGATATTTACTACAATCAATCCCGCATAAATTTGATTGGTTTTAATGCAAGACCAGTTTAAAACTTGACAAAAAGTTGGAAGGAGAAAGCCAACCTCTTTTTTCTCTTCTCCAACACCAAAGAAAGGGTATTTAAAGAAAGAAAGAAAATTTAAAATAAGATGATAAAAAGTGATAGAAAGTACAATACATGCCAACATACATATATATATGTATTTTTATATATATACACATACATATAAATGAGTGCTAACTTTAAAACCTCATTGTTCATCCCACTATGTTCTCCACATTCAAATAACTGTCCTTTACGTATTTTCTTTATGCAAAGCAGTAGAAACTGGACACAAAACACCACAGCTTGTTAAAGCTGTCTTTCAAAAGGTCCAATATTTTAGGCTAATGAGTAGGAAGACAAAGTGAGCTTGGAAAATGCAGTATGATCTTTATAGCACAGGCTAGGGCAGGGTGATCACACACACAGTGACAGTGCTTCTGAATAGTGCAAAACATGCTGTAACACAGTGCAGTTTTGTCCAGGCTGGGAGCAGGCAGAGGAGGGAAGCAGGCCTCTGTGATCTGTTCCATGTCCACCCCAAAAATTGCATCTCTTTCAGGGCAGGTGGAGGGGAAAATAAGTGATTTTTTGTCATGAAGAATATAATTACATACTTACAAATGGCAGTACAGTTCTATTACTGAAAAGTAAATGAAGGGAAAACATTATGAAATAATTCATAAGCCATAAAAAGGTTGCAATACTCATGGTGACAATATATTCAATTAATAATCTTCTACACAGGACATTTTCATTACTTGTTTTCCAGGTCTCTGCAGAGGAGGAAAGTTATATTATCCAAAATACCAATTAGATACCTTTTAGAGGTTTTTTATAGGACATTCCTACCTTGATAGTGCTTGCCCCACTTGGATGCTACAAAACCATGCAACTGATTTTTTTCAAGTAACTTTGAAAATACAAAGCCTTTGCAGAAGTGCAAAACCTTTATATATGATGAGATCTCCTCTTTCAGCTGAATACAAAATTATTGTCAGATATATTGCAAAGATGGAAAGACACAGAGAGTGTCATTTGGATGGTAGCTTTTTTCCTTCAAATTACTTTTTCAGTTTAATTATTAAGAGCAGCTACATCAATATCAATTTCCTTGTGCTGCCTGTGAAGCTGTGCATTTATGAAACATCACTAGGGTGAAATCTTATTGCCAGAGCTGTGAGTAGAGTTTCACGTTGTTGCAGACAAGTGCAGGTGGTCAGCACTAAAAAAGTGTCATTGTCAAGCATTTTACCGCATTTATAAGTGGTACAAGAAAGTCATTATGGCAACAAATCACTCAGCCCTTGCGGCCACGAAGTGGGGAGGGCACTGCCAAGCAGGTTTGAAGGAAATTAATTGTGAGCTGGCAGGCAATTTGTTACAAGAAGTGTGAAAAGGGGTGACTTTTCCCTTTCTTCTCCTTTTTTTTTTTCCTAAGTGGAACAATTTGAGCAACAGTATTACTATAAACTGATTCATAACAACAGCACAGGGATTTCTGTGAAGGTGTATGTGTGTATTGGTGTTGTTTTCAGCTATTTTTTGTTCACTCTTCAGATGGTGTTAAAATGCATATGTGAAATAACAGTTGTGCCTGTTAACAAACCAATAATTCTCATAAAGGTTTTAGTGGTGTCTATAGAGGACTCGGCTGTCCTGCAGAAATGGGCCAGAAATGGCTTGCACTCAAAAATACTAGGAAGAAGAATTTTCCATGTTTGCTTGCATTGTGCTGTGTGATACAGTAGACAATTTAGCATGCTGGCATACAAAAAGAAACCTGGGCTTTTTCCAAGAGAGTCAGAAAATAGTACAGTTAAAAGGTCTTTCTAGAGTGTAAAATAAAGGTAAACATTCAAGCAGAGCTGTTTACAGGGAAATATTTTCTAGTAAAGCCTAAGTGATTTGGTCCTCAGAATGACAAAAAAAATCCTCAAAGAGAACCACCAGAATCAAACTGAAACAAAACCCAGAGAAAACTAGCAGTATGACTTTTTGAATTTTATTTTTTGACAATATTGTAAGATTTTTTTCCTCTAAATTTGATGTTTATTTAAAAGCTAATAAAGCCAGATAAGAGAACTAGAATATACCATGATATAATAAGAAATAAACAATTTCTATGTAGGCTTTCAATTGCTAAATTATTTTATGTCAAAAGCTGGAAAATTAATGCTACTAAATATAGTGCATTGAAATTTTCTTATCAGTTAATTTTTTAGAAGCTCTAAACTTAAGAGTACCATAGTAACAGCTCAGCAAGCTGATTTTTCATTACATGTAATCCTCTGAGAGCTTCACTGAAAACATTTCCTCTGGGATCAGAGAGACTAGAAATCAATTCTGATAATATTAGAACAAATTTAAAGATCAAAAAATCCCTAGAAAGTATGTGATTAATAAACAGAGATCTTTATTCCTTGTATAGTCTTTTTCACCTCTTTTCCTCTATGTTGTGCTCTAAACAAATATTTATTTTTTGCAAATGTTAACATTTTGAAAGATTTTGTAAAAATGTGAGTGAAGCCATTCACTCTGAATTATATAAGTATTTAAGCTAGTACTCTCAAAGTATACTGTAAGACAATCGAAATAATTGATGATATTGGGATATCACTTGTGGTTTGAGCATATGTGTCCAGGGTACATCAAGTTTCTACGAGGGCTGAATCTGAATATCATTTATTCCTCCCCCAAAATAAACCCGAAGTTTATGATGCACATAGTCCAGCTGTAGTCCCTGTTCTGTGGTTTACTGAGGAAGAGTTCTGTTTTACATGGTTGGTGTCACCTCACCCTGCAGCTGCCTGCTTCAACACCAGCAAAGTCCACCCAAGTATTGTGATTTAATAAACAGCAATCTTTCAACAAGGGTGAGGTTGCCCTAATTAGATAGTTAAGAAATCTATCACATGTTACAGACAACCTTGGTGTTCCTGAAGGAGATCCAACAGAAGTGTCACACTTTGTTATCAGCTGCAACTGTCCTTTAAGAGTACCAGCAGCACCAGTGGTAGATGAATAATCTGAATTCTCATGTGCACTTTTCCTTCAGAAAACAGCTCACACTGAATAGCATTTCTGGTACTGAGCACTGCTACATCTGAGTGCAGTCATGCTAAAGGAAAAAAAATAAAGCATTTTATAAAAATAAATCAATGTTTTATATAATTAAAACATGGATTCACCATCTTTTGTGTCATTAGGATGTGTCCTTCCACCCTGCTGTGTACACTTCGTCAAGAAGGATGGCCAGAGAAGCCCTGTTGACATTGAAGTTGTCTGGGGAATACTCAGTAACACATCTCAGTCTGTGTGCACATCCCTTATCCTGGACACAACGTGAGTGGTGGTGTCAGCTCTTTTGATGCCAGGTCTGCAAAAATGGTTGTCACTTACCTCACTCTCTCCAATTTTTTTTGTTTCACTTTCAACGCTCGTTTGCGCCAAGGGAGAACGAGATACAGTCTGCTTGATGAACTCTGGTGAGTATTGAGGTTCCAGATGTGGTAACTGGAGCCACGAGAAGCCCTGCTGGGGTGGGGCACCACTGGCAGGGAAGCACGGAGCGTGTGGCTTCCTGGCTGTGTGGGGCTAGCTCATTGCAATTCCGGTGCAGCTGTTCCTGGAAGTGCAGTTGGCTCCACAAGGAGACTATCCAAGCTCTTGGTGTTTGATATCAACATGTCTGCTCTGGGCCCAGGCCATGGCTCGGTGGGGTAGCTGGGAATCTGAAAGAACTGGTTCTGAGGCACTCACCCTTGTCCAAAAATTGTTTGCAAGTTAAGCTTGCACGGCTAAATGTCATCTGCCAAAACACTTTACAAAGCAGAGAGTGTCCTTTTCAAAATTTACCTAGCTCTGGCATAAAGAAATGAGGATGTATGGGGGGCGAGTGCACAAGGAGTACAGGACAGGTAGGAAGGAGCAGCAGAAAGGTGCTTTTGGTGGGCAAAAAGGAAGAAAAAAAGGAAAATATTTAGAAAAGGCAGGTTGCCCTGTTCACTCCAAGGGGTGGAGAGTTAATCTGGGAGATGAGAAAATCTTTAAAATTATTCATGAGCTTTTGAAATAGCCTTATGTAAAAGACAGAAGTTACCCAAAAACCTTAAAGGAGAATTACAGATGTCATAAAAAGTTTTATTTTAATGTCTTGGTTGTATCAGAGATGATCTGAATTTTAAATCTTGTTGTAGCTTAGTCTCCATATAATCTCCTAAATGGAAAGAGCTATTAGTATTTAATGTTTTTCTATTGTATTTTAAGATATAAGCTGTATGTGGTGAGATAATGCCATAATTAAGCAAAATTTACAATGCCTAACAGTTATACCAGCAGTTCAAGACCAGAATGGCCTCTAAATTATACTACAGTAATACTTTCAAATCCATTCCTTTATATATGATATTTCAGGACATCCTTTTGCTGTCCTTCTCATCTGAGCCTCTCAAAACATTCAAGTTGTGTTTATAAGGTATGAATGAACACTCACAACTTTACTATGATATATTGCAGTAAATACTGTCAAGCAAATTTATGGGGATGACAAGAAAAGAAATAATAGCAAGATTTAGAACTGTCCAGAATCACAATTCTTTGTTGTTAATTCAATTTTTAGACCTTGACACAAGCGAGACTCTCACAAGTGAGCTCAAAGAGAGGGTTAAATAATAGTTTTTCATACCTTTAGCACATATAAATAAATACCCTGAGCAATTTTCCAGAATTGTACACAGGGAATTAGTATTTTCTGGGCAGCAAATTCTTACCAGGTGCAGGACAATGTCATCACTTTCACCTGAACATCACTTTTGTCCAGCAGACAGAGTATGTTTGATTCATTTGAGTCTGAGGGAGTGGCAACCATACAAGAAGGAAAAAAAGAAAAATATCTAGCCATTTTCTTGGTTAGAGGCATCAGCACCAAAAAAGAGGGAAATTTGCCACCTTAATGATGCATCCCACAATTTTAGAAGACTTGGTTATATTGGTACCCCCAGACTATAGAGTAGAAAGCTGAGTGCTACTCCATCATGATGTGAAAATGAGTCAACAGTGGGTTATGACCCATCACAAAAAGCTTTTGGTGACCCCACAAAGAATACAAGCAGGACAGGATTGAGTGAGGGTGGCATGTTTCACCCTTAAAGAAGCACTTGCTCTTCATATTTATGTTTAGGGGAGTTGTTCTGAAGCTGAACACTGCTGGGTGGTGTGGCCCAAAGCCATGACATTATTTTAGGAGTTTTCACACCTGTGTGGACTGGTTATGTTCTCATCTGTAGGCACGATTTTTGGTGGGTTGTCTACTCTGAAGCCAGTTGTGAGCCAGATCTTACCTCCAAGGGTAGTGGAAAGTGTGTCATTTGCTCTTCTTGCTTGTCTTTGTGAGCTTGGCGCACAGAAGAACACACCAACATGTGGTTCTGCAGGATCACCATGCCCTTTTGGAAGAGGCAGGAGACTGCAGTGTTATGTGGTGAGGCAGTATGGCTGAAGAGCTCATGTCTCTCCACAGAACAAGGCTGGTCAAAATGGCTTCTAAATAGAGGTGTTGAGCTGTAACAGTACTAAACATAGCATTTAAGAAAAAAAACAACTCCATAAACACATATGTCCAGAAGACAAATGTGATGTCTGTCATGGACTGCAGATGAAGCTTCAGATGCTGTCTTTCTATTTTTTTTGTTGGGTTCCTCCATGATCTGGGTTATACCATACCACAATGATTAGCTTAATGTCCCCATTTAGCTCTCCAACGCGGTGTGAATAGTTTAACTCTGATGCACAGTCCATTTTCACTAGTGTTTCTTCTGCATTTCATCATGCTGGGAGAAATGAGTCTTTGAGCAGTTCTGAGGACAGCTGTAAAGAGGATAGGCATGTTTCCTCTCACTGTTTTGTCAACATATGTGAAGGTGTTCCTCTTTCATGCAGTGTCAATCCAATTTGTAGTAGTTTTGGAGTAAGTATTTAAGAAATGTGTTCTTGTAGCTCAGAGGTTACTTCCTGACTCTGGCACTGCCAGGGATGCATGAGCCTGGATGGGGTCTATGTGGTGGGTGCATAGAAGCAGCCAAGTAATTTAGAAAAAAAACCCCTTCCACGATTTTCCTTTTCATACATGCTGAAAGAAAAGGAGACAGATTTACTTCTGACTCTACATTTACATTGTACTGGTATCAATACAGGGGACCCCAGAGAGGAATTTTAGAGGTAACAGTCAACTGCACATACCATGAGCATGACAGGACAAATACAATCTATAGACCTTCCTATGGCTGAAATATTGTTGTTCCTGGATACTTGGAACATGAAAACTAAACACTATTTTAAGCCCTGAGTACATTGCAATTTTCCGTAGCAAATCTACTGCAACAGAACAGTAAATATTACTACAAACCTTTTCTACTGATCACCATTGTTTTTTACATGAAAAAACATGGTCTGCTAATATACATTATTTAAACTTCTTGCAGTCCTTAGTTAATCCAGTTAGAGTGACTTGGGTACTGCATGTGTCTGCTAGCCCCCAGTAGACCTCCTGGCAGGTGATGTGGCTCTGTTTTCCCTTAAGAATTCCATAGAAACACGTGCTGTGTAATGTAATCCTTCACTGTTTCCTTTCTGAGCCTACAAATTGTCATTGTGAGGAAAAAAAAAAAGTTGCTATTAATATAGTCTAAAGCTACTTAGTTTATTAGTTAGTTGTTAATTTATTTACTAACTGGGTTAAAAGAGAGAATTGTTATTTCAATTGAAGTAATTCTGATCTGATAAATGAAGGTAGTTATCCATTTCCAAATTGCATAAATAATCTCATAAACATCTCTCTTAAAATTGCAGAGATTTCAGGAGTTCTGGCATCTATACAAAGCCATTGACACAGCAAAGGTTAGCCTTAGGGTGAGACTTGAACCTAGGAGGAGTGGAAATCTTTAACCATTGCTTAGGTCATGGAAAAAGATCAAGCTTTCAGCTCTCAGATATCTGTCCCTGTGTGCACAACAACTGCATACCTCCTAAGCCTATGTCCCCTCCCCCTGCCCCAAGCTACAGCAGTGCAGGCAGTTCCCAGCCCTTGATTCCTGATATGCCAACATATGTTGGCAGAGCTTCCCTTTGAACAAATTTAAATTTCTCTTGGGAGCAGGTTTCACTGGTCTGGGAAAGTAACAGACTGTTCTCTGCTTCCCTCTTCTACATCTGAGTATATATCCATCCTGTATCCTGTACATTGGCTCTGACACACACATATATATATGCATATATATATAAAGTGAAGCCAAATTTCAGAGACACTCTTTGTTCAAATGCCCATACAATTACAGTATCATATTTAACTTCAATCTTTGGAATAGGAATGATAAAAAAACTAAAATTAACAAAAATTTTCATGTGGATACTTGTGTCTGAATCTTTGGGAAATCCAGCAGCGTGTTAGGGTTTTGCTTTTTGATGTTTGTAAAATTCTTCTTCCCTATTTGCTTTAACAGGAAGTAACATACGTACAATAACTACAAGAACAGTGTAAGATGTGGTATTGTTCCTGGTCAGGACATCCAGTTGATCCTGTCCTTATCTCAAGATCAACACTTACACTACAAAAGGAAGAGTACATGAAGGTTAAGTGCCACGTTTCCAGGAATGCCCTCATCTCAGCTGTCAGGGTTCTGCCATGGTCAATCTCCTTACGCCTTCCATCTCTTAAAAGTATATTAAGGAAGCATTTCATTAAAATGCTGATATTTCTTTGTAGCAATTTGTTTTCAAAATGAATTTGAGAATAGTTGGATTGGATTTTACTGTTTTTGGAGACTCTGCCTAAAGGCAATACATCCCTTGCCTGTGTTTACACACTGGCATCACTTTGTTTAAGATCAAGTTGGTATCAAAATAATGACAAAGCTTGATAGGTAACTGGAAAAGGGCAGCTGGATTAGAGCACAACACTATGTAGAAATACCTCTGTGCATTGTGGCACTGTTGTATATTGTGATGCGAAGGTAAAGTGCATCCATGTCATATTGTTATGAGAAAAAAGAGTAAGACACAAAAGAGAGGGCTACCAAGAGGAAAAAGTGCAGTGTCACTTTCTCCTGGAAAATTACACATGCCTCAAATGAAGGGTTGAGTTATGGCAGTGGAGTAAGTTTCTGAAAAATGTAGATTAAGTAGTTTAACAAATTTGGGTACTTAAGGCATGAGCAAAAGCTTCATGCCAGTTTGAAAGGTTTTGTGTCCAGTCACAGATCAGTCAGTGCATAAAAAGTGACTGATGAGAGCAGAAATGGAAGACAGTGCTTTGAAAACTTGAGCAGAACTCCAAGCTGTAACAAGCAGCTCTCATGCCCTGCCAGTGTTTTGCTTAGACTGTGTGAGATTTGTGTGCAATCCCTGCTACTTCCTCTTGCATTTTGAGGACATGAAGGAAAGTGCAGGCAAGGGAAAGTATTGCCAGATAAAATCTTGCACGATTGGATGTGGAAGACAATCTTGACTCTGTGTGTCTCTTGGCCTCAGTTCTGCACAGTCATCAGATGAACTTGTCATCCCATGTGTGCACTCAGAGCTGAGATCGAGTACAGTGTTTGTACTTGAGCACTGTACAGACCATGGTGGACAGCTTTTGTACTGTTTCAGCTTTTCTTCATTTTGTTTTGTTTGTTTTGAGTCTGTTCATTTGTTTCTTTAATTTTAATCATGGAAGTAAATTAATTTCTATGATATTTTGTTAGCATTAGAATATCAGCAAACAGTGCCCACTTGATGAGCAACTAGCAATCACGTGTATCCCCAAAAGGGTATATCCATTCTTCTTTCTTTATCATTTTTTTGTGAGGGTCTGTAAAATGTTGACATCTGCAAAGTCAACTTAAGACTGCTAAAAAGCAAGAGGTATATCACTAACATTACAGCTCTTTTTGGAATCACATTACAATTTCCTGATTCAAATTCTTTATTGCAAATATCTTCATTGACTTCAGTGGTTCTGAGTCTGTCACAGCTGTTCAGGCTTCACAAGCATATTTGAATCTGACTCATTAGGACCCCACCTTTTCAGTAGATCAGCCTGTTAGAGAAACTTTGTTCTTTTAGTTTTTACCAAGCACTTCCAGCATCCCTGGGTATACTGGGAAGAAACTGTTTGGGCATTTTTTGTTATAACATCCTTCCTTCCCCAGGAGAAACTGGATATAGTAATATATTTCCCTCTCTGTTTCTTATACAAAACATGGTTTATATCTTTTCTCAGGAGTAACAAACAAAAAAACCCAAAAATAAAAACAAACAAACAAACAAAAGACAAAAACCCCAAACAAAAATAGCAAAACAACAAAAAAGGCTCCTTACAATCACTGATGAGATGAATCTTACAGGGTTTGATCCCTTGGCAAAAATTTGTGGTTTGGCTTTCTCTCTTCTCTTAGTATTGTGTGTGTAGGCCTCCTTTTCTTCAATTTCACAGAACTATTTCAGTTTATCCATTAGCTTTTCATCAGTTGCCAGTTTCTTTTCCTTTAAAAGTTACTTTAACAACTTGACTATTAGGTGCCCTCTTTTCAGCATGCTTTGGCTACATCATTTCCTCAGTGTCCGCATCTCAGAAGCAGACTGTGTTACATACCTTTGCCCTTTTGTCCATGTTTTCTGTCTCTCGCTTCCCTAATTTCTATTTTTCTCCCTGTAACCATCAGTCCTTACATTTAATGCTGGTTTTTGGAAAGTTGTACTCCTTTAAGTGAAGCTGTCTTTTCTTTAATTTCCCTCACCCCTCTCCCCCTTATCTTCTTTTACCTTTCACTCTTATTATAATCATTGTGATTTATTTTTGTGTTCCCATAACAAATAACCACATTTAATTTCATTAGACATTTTGGAATCCATGTCAAAATCAAAATTACCTTCTCAAACTGCTACTGGTTTAGAAGACACTTCCTACTTTTTTAAATGAGAATGGAAGCAGCAACAATGCCTTTCAGGGTATTTTCTTCAGTGAAAGGAGGAAAATATTTTCAGTTAAAGGTTTTTGTCCCAGAAGAAGAAATTTTGGACTAAAACAGAGAATTTGCTGTTTTGACAGTAGGTTGGTTGTGACACAACTTCTCAGTGTTATGTTGAAGACCTCTGTGGGAATAATTATGTGTATGTGTAGTGAGTCCTAGGCTCACTATGGTTTCCTCTGAGTTAATCTATTGATGTCTCATCGATTGAGTGGGAGCAGTGCTGGGTGCTCTTTGTAGGACCTGAAAATAGTTTTCAATTAAAGGACCTGTAAGATTTAAAAAAAAACTGTAAGAGGTCATACCTACAAGAATTTGTGCAGCTGTCTTGTGAACAGGGCCTGCTTTATGAATATTGTAACTTCTTGATTCCCAGCCTGATGAATTGTGTAGTGGGCATGGAACAGAGAGCCAAGGACACCAATCTTATCAGCCTTCCTCATTTAAGCTGTTCCTGCTCATTGTTACTTATCTCCTAGGGGACAATCAAAAATCTCAGCTAGTAACAACAGTGCCTATCATGAAAGTGCAAGTAATTTAGCGGTGAGTTGCTTTCGCAGATCAGAACCTGGATTTTTAGGACTAATTTATCTCATACTCTCCAAAGAGCATTAGAAATGTTACTCAGTTTGGTTCTAAAAGTTGTTTTGTCAAGTATACTGTATTTAATAGAGTCTAGTGGAAATGGTTAAATAGGTATTTATTTTAATTAATGAAAATTAAAAGGAACATCTTAAATTCTCATTTGGTGTCCTGCCAATTTAAGCAAAGGTGAATGAGGCATATTAAAAATGAACACATTTCTTACTTTTGTGGGTAATATAGGCCCCTTTCTCACTACATACATTTGCCAAGTCTCCTTTCAGCAGTGGAAATTTCATTATCACTTCTAAATCAAATTTTATAGCACATGAAAGTTTCTAACAGTTAATGACTCTGATTTCTTTCTTTCCAGGTTCATCTTTCATGAAAGAGCATGGAAGAGGAAAGAAATGACAGTAAGACTGAATTACAAAGTCACGAATGCTGAGGACAGAAACTGCTTGTATTGTGGAAGCTGAATTCACTTCTCTTGATTAATGCCGGGCAACAGTGATCACATGCATGTGTTTGCTGAAGTAGTTTTAGCTCATGTATTAATTGTTCCAGTTTTCCAGTGCAATATTTTAAGAGTAACACAATCAGCACTATAAAAATCTGTCAATTGTTTGAAAACTTGTGTCAGAAGTTCCTCACTTTCCACTCTCAGATAGAGAACAACATCCTCCAGACTGCTTTACCAAGAGTGAACTTCCTTCTCGGTTCTGACCTGTATACTTGTGGCACTTGGGTGGAGCTTCAGCAGTGCTTTCACCGTGTCCCCATGCTGTCCATGCTACTGCTTCCCTCATATCTGCTGGTATATATACCAATATATATACCAATATACCTAGTAACTTTTTAGGTATGTACCTGAGCAACTTGGTGCCTCTATGAGGGTCACTCCACTGTGGGACAACTGCAATTGTATCTCACAGAGGTGTCACAGCTCTTAAATACGTCCTCTCCAAAGTGCTTGGAGTTTCCCTGACAAAAGTTATTTCAATATGCAAAATACTGCAGCAAAATAAATTAATCTAGATAGCAGAGGTCAGTCCTGTCTGCCTGCATTAACCTAATAGCCTGTGCTTTTCCTTTTTTCCCTCACCATTTGCCGAAAGAGATAGGGTTTGTTTTTCCTTTGATCCCATGGATTTGACAGTGAAAGACTATTCTGTTTGTCATCCTAAACCTTCTCACTTTCCTGGTGATGTGACCCATGTCATGAGGGAGGTCTGTAATTGTGAACAGATGCCTTTTTGAGGAATCTCCAGATGCTGCAGGAGAGGTGGAAGAGTACCACACAGAAACTACTGACTTCTCACAGCAGCTGCTGGGCCCTGGAGGTGGCTAGTGAGAAATAACTGTGTGCTGAGCAAGGATGTTTCAAAAGCTATGTCATTGAATTTCCACAAGGTACTCTAAAGACTCTTAGTTTCTCAGCAGGGTAAATATTTCAGGCTATTTTGAACATGCTTTTGCAATAAGACACTGTCTTCAATGGTCTCTGTGTAACTGTAACTCTGTTTCTACGATATTTTCATATCGGTCTATGCTATTGGGAATGGAGATATTTCTGTGCTCAGTCTTCAAAAAATTGGAAAACTGCTGAAAATGGTTTTTTGTCAGTGAAGAATAGGACTCATTCAGGATCCAGCAATGGGTTGTATGTACATTGGAGGTACCAATTACAATACGAGAGTAAGGGTAAAAAACAGGCTCAGTAACTGTCAAAATCAGTCAGCCCTGTTATTCTCCACATCTCAAAGCTCTTAGCATACTTTGCAGTGGAATAAAACCAAATTATATCTAATAGACACACAGAAGATGCAACATCAAAGCAAATTGAGAAGGAAGTGAGACAGAAGACTCATTTGTTCAAAGTAGTACCAGCTTGAATATAAGAGGGGATTGTTTGGATCTTTCTAAGCACTCTTTAAAACTTCTGGAACTGGATACCTGCTAGCCTCTCTCGGCTATCTACCCCACTCCCTAACGTCCTCACAAGGAACAAGATTCAATCTATATCCAGCCCAAACCTTTCTTATTACCTCTTGTCCTCCCACCATGTACTATTTTGAAGAACTTGTCTCCATCTCCTAGATGTGCCCCTGGTGCAGTGGCCACCCTCATTTGGTGACTTCTGAAAATTTCATGGAAGAGTGCTCCAGCATCTCTTCCACGACACTGGTAAACACTGTTGGTAAACAGGATAGGTCCCACATATGTTTGGGCTAGCAGTCACCATTGATACTACCGGTGATTTTAGAACATCAAACTGTTTGCCTTAAAGAGCAGAAACAAACTCTAAGACCTTGGAGAGACGGGAAAACTAGAGATCTCACAGAGAAAATCACAGCAATGTCCATGAGATGTGAAATGATACTTCTCAGAAGACAGTCCACTCACTGAGATTCATCATGCAAACTTAAAGACTTTAACATTTGCAGCTCTTGAAATTCATTGTTTCAATCAAGTCTGGATCACTAACATATCTGACTAAAAACAAGGGACTGAATTTTCCCTTTTTTCAGCATTTTCATGGAAGAAATAATGACTAATTAATAGCATCACACTTCTTGAAGAGTCCTCCAAACTCCTTTAGCTAATCTATGAATAGAGAAATTAGGGTTGTTAGAAGCTAATCATCAAACTTCTGGTAAAGACTACTTTGATAATGTTATTAACAGCTTAAGGACAATGTCAGAGTCTCTCAGAGTGTTCTTTGAGACTGACTTCTCTAGAAACATTGTCAGCCACAAACAGTACCAACTTCCTGCTCTGGAGCTCATTGATGCTAATGTTTGAAGGCTTTTAGGTCAAGACATAAGGAACTTCATTTAACTCAGCATCAACTGTGCTTACTCTTGTTTTGCTTTGATAAGCTCAACCTCCCCACTCACCCCCCACCTCCCTTGCCATTCCAGGCTGCTTACACAGCCACACGGTCAGTTTGTGTAGTACAGTGGTTGTCCAAGCAAGAGTAATCTTTTGTTGCTCCTACTTGAACTTTGCAAACCAGCTAAAGGCTGGGGATGCCTTATAAATCACAAGATGGTGTCAGCAAGTTCTAGGTTAATGCTTTCCTTTAAGCAAAGTAATAGGTAAAAATATATGTAATAAAACAAAGCAAATGTTTTTCAAATGTACAGAAAGTATAAAAATCTTATTCATGTTCAAAGTTTTGTACATAATTACACTTATTTTGGAAGAACATTTTGGTAACTTTCCTATTAAACTCTCAAAGGTCACACCTAAAGCAAGGTACTCAACCATACCCATAGGGATAGCACAGTCTGTGTCATCTTAAGAGTGTGTAGCACCAATTTAATTCTATCATGTCTCTGTGCAGGTTCAGTAAACCCACTCCCTGAGGATTGCACTCCCTCAGCATCGCTGTGCTCCTCTGCACTTCAGCTCTGTTCTAATGGTCAGACATCCAGAAACCCCAGTATCCAGACATTGTTGGAAAAATAGGAATGTTTCTAAGCTGTTGGGAGAGAGAATGAAATTAGAGGAAAAAAAACCTGGATGATATAATAGAGCAAACACAGACTGACTCTTGTTGTTAACAAATATTAAACCTACACATCCACCTGTGGAATATGTTCAGATACTTGTGAGGTAATGCAATAACATCTAAAAGCTGCAGTTAAAATCTTTGTTATAAAAAAACCCCAGCTTTCAAATCTAGTAATTGGGTTTTTGGTATTAGAAAATCATCCAATTTATGGACATACAAGAGGAATAGTAACAAACCTGAAAATAGATGCCTAAATATTCCCATCAAGTAACAGCTAGTTCTTATCCTCTATCAATATTATGTGCTGTAATAAATTACATCATATTATTACTATTATTAAAAGGTAACTGGCTCCACTTAAAGAATACAGCTTTTCAATGATCCCATAGAATAAACTAATTAAAGCCTCTTTATTTTATGAAAACTGCAACAACCCATCCTGCCTGCTGGAAAACACACTTCCACTCTCCATGTAGAAGAAATACTTGAGAGACTTTGTTCCTTTCCTTTCCTTTCCTTTCCTTTCCTTTCCTTTCCTTTCCTTTCCTTTCCTTTCCTTTCCTTTCCTTTCCTTTCCTTTCCTTTCCTTTCCTTTCCCATTTGCTCTTCTATCACTGCACGCTGCATGTGTGAGATGGAGCTGCCTTTTAATTTCACAATAGGATGTCAGTGGAAATAAAACAAACCTTCAAAATTACAAGGGCAATAAGGCACCCTCAAGACTGATACCTGGATCCAAAACCAGATGGGTGGCCAGGTTCACCTCAGCCAGTCCAACCACAGCACAGCAACAGGTCAGACCTACTCCAGTGTTGCTCATACTGTCTTCTGACATTCACCAAGAAGCCATGTATTTCTGCCCAAGGAATTTCCTCCACAGGCATTGCCTTTAATCAGGGAGAGAAAAGTCAGTCTCCTAAACAAAATGTTTTTTCTATGTGAATTCCTTTGGTGGGATTATGCTAATTCACCTGCCCATTCAACTGCCAGTATAAGTGTCCAAAACATGGCATTTTAGGCTTGCTTTCTGCAGGTGGAAAACTGTTCATTATTCTTCATTTTGTATTGCTGGTGTAAGACAGAGGATTCAGGTATTTTTGGCAATCAGTAGCACATATTATGCTTTTGAATGCACATACAAGCTAGAGATTTGTTTGATTCAAAATAATGGTTAATGATTAAAAACACCTCAGATCCAAAGAGTTTGCAGTCTGGGACAACAGACAATGTATATGAAAATTTAATAAAAAATTTAGCCTGAGTTGCTTGATTCATTTCTTCAGTTTAAACTCTAAAGACAATTATGCTCTGAAGACTTAAACAGGCAGCTAATGGGCAGCTGCTGAGGGTCAGATGGGCAGATTTATTCAATCAGGTGTAAACAAACCTGGAAAAGCTTGAAGGTCTTAATGGTAGAGTTTGGATTCAATATCTCTTTTAGGTTTTAAGCTATTGCCTTACTACAGGATGTGATTAACAGTGAATTACAGTAAAAAATCCAAAAAGCCCAAGCTAAATATATCTAGTTGCTTTCCCTTTGATTTCAGCTTTCTTACCTACCTCTGCTTCTGTCTGTTAAATGGAAATGACTGGGTTTATAATAGGAAAAAGTGTGATTTCCAGCTGTTCATCTGATTTATTGCCAACAGATTTTTGACTCTAAGACACTCACAGGAACCTGATCAAGGTATAATTTTAAGGAACCAGCACAAAAGGGAAAAAAAATTGCTGATAATGAATATATTGAATTGTGTGTGTCTAAGGTGTTCGGGTAGATTCATTAGGATGAGCTAACTGGAGGGACACCAAGTAGAAAAGTGCTGATAAAATGATAAGGACTTGTGCCAGTAGTTCTGCCTTAAATTCTGCAGAGCAGATGAGAGACATGAGTACCTCACAGTTGTTTTTAGCTTTCACTAATTGTGCAGGAAAATCTTTGATTCACATATGCCTGTATTTTCCAATCAGCTAAGCTATATGTTATGCTCCTGCAAAATATAATTTCTACTTACTGACTAGAACAATGCAGGTATTATCTTTTTGCCACAGCAAAAAGTTAAACTCTGTATAGTCCCCACATTATGGCTCCTGTTCCCTCTAGTTTAATCTACAACACTGGGAATTTGTTATACAACAAGAAACACATTTTAAGAATTGTCACATTTTTTAATTCCTTTTTGTGTTTGGAGCGTCACAAGCATTGTGGCTCCAGTTCAAGCCAACTGCAGCCTGGAAAATGAAATATAAGCTAAAAATACCATAAAAATGGAAATTTTTATCCTTAATTTTGCGTAAGTTTTTTACATTCTCTGTGAAACTATCTGAACCTGAAAGATACTATGACTGAAAATTGAGGAGCTTTGCAGAAATTTGTAGTTCCTCTGATCCATCCTGGCTGTATCTATGAGTCCTGTTCATGAAAGGATCTTTGCAAGGAGACCTTGTTCCATCCAGGGACCTACCAAAAAGCCTGCAGGAGCTTTCATGACAGGATGGCTCTGTATTGAAGGAAAGGATGGTGCGTTAGTGGCACCAAGAAGGATGAGGACAAGAATGGCTCAATAGATAAAGGCGACTGTTTAAAATATTGGCAATCTAGGTTGTAGTTTCTCTCCTGCTGTTGGTCTCTGGGGAAGTCCTGGACTTATCTCTTACTCTGTGGTGAAGGTGGTTGACCACGTAATGGGGAGAACAGCCCCGTGGAGAATGACAGCAAGGATATTTGCATAAAAAGGAAGGAAGGATGTGGGATAAGACTATCCCATACCAGATAACACAGTTTCCAGGGAGGGTTGACATGACCAATGTTCTGCTTCTATGCAGATCCATCAGGAAAACTAGACAGCTCCCAAATTAGCCTTTTCAGGACATCCATGAGCTTCTGGAAAGCCAAGACCTGGCAGAACATGCTTTGTTATCAGTAACTCATATCTGTGTGCCAGCGACACGTATGCAAAATGGAAGAACTGCCTCTCCCTCTGCTTTCAATTATGAAAATTCTGTCTTTTATATAGGCTGTATGTTAGGGCTGAATAGAGGCATAGAAAACTTGCAAATATGCATTAATAAATAATCATGCTGCCAAAATAATTTGTATTTGTAACACATCTAATGCTCTTAAGCATTGCTGTGGGTGAATCTGAAAGACAGAAGTAGTATTTTTATGCTAATATGCTATAAAATGTCTTAGCAAAATAAGCGAGTCCCTCTGCAGTGGGTGTTTATTTTCCTTGATACGATTTAGAAGAGTCTCATGTGACAATCTTTTGTGTTGTATTTGTAAAATGATCTCTATGAGAATAGCACTATTATAATACATTACAATCTGAAGTTGCTTGAGCAGCAAAAAGCCACTTACACAGTGCTGCACAAAGGAGCATTTAAACAGTTTAGAGAGTAGATTTCATGTACCGTGTTTTAAAGGACTACTACAAGTCGTGTTTGCTTTTGGAAAAGAAGGGTAATACTGAGGGGACAACTCCTTACCAGTGAGCTTCCTGTCACTGAATGATCATGTTGCATTTCCAGCAAATCCAGGTGGGAACATTTTCAAGGAAATTTTGAATACTTCTCCTTTTGCCCAGAAACAGCTTAGCTATTTTTAGGGATATTTTCCATTGGCCTGAAGCACATTTCAGTTGCTGTAGCTTGATGGAGAGTGGCATATTGTATGTTATGTTGAATTGAGAAAATGACTATGTTGCATCGTGTCTGCATTTGGCACTGAAGGATGCTGAGATGCTCATATTTCCTCATAGTTGTGCCAATTTGTATGCAACAGAGATATACCATAAATAAAATGTAGGGTATTGGATCCATCCTGCCCTCATTTAACCTTGTGACACCTTGATGGCATTTGACTTCTTTGTGGGAGGCTGGAATCAGTCCCAGTGTGTCCCAGTCATAGGGTTTATGGTACTTAAAAATAAGGCACTGTTGGTGTTGTGCAAAGGCCTGCTATAGTGATGTAAATATTTTTAATGAAAAATGTCAGGAATGTACCCTACACTCGTCATGAGTTTCAGACTATCAGGACAATCAGGTTGTCCAGTGGGGAGATACAGTTCCAAGTTGTCATGGTTTGACACTGGCCAAATGTCAGGCACCCATGAAAGTCTTTCACTTACCCTCTTCTGCTATAGTTGTGCAGAGAAGAGGGCAAAAACAATTGATAAAGAGCTCATGAGTTGAGATAAGGACTTGTAGAAAAACACTCTAAGGGCAAAACAGGTTCAAATTTAAAGATATAAGGTAAATTTATTATTAATAGAGTCAGAGGGGGACAATGAGAAGTACAATAAGCCTTTAAAACACCCTTTTTCTCTCCATCTCTTCCATCTTTCCCACTGACAGTGCAGAGAGGTAGGATATGGAGGTTTTGGTCAGTTTGCCACTCAGGATCTTGTTCTGTTCACTCAGGGAGAGGAGTTTTTCGTCTTCTGTGCTGTGGGGTCCCTCCCACAGGCAAACAGTCTTCCCAAAACTCTTGTGGTGTGGGTCACTTGTCCACAAGGTGCAATCTTTTAAGGATAGGTTGCTCTAGTTTGGAAGCAGGGCCCTCCCTCTCTATCTCTGGAAGCAGGGGCTCTCTCTCTCTCTGTTTGGGTCTCCCACTGGATCACAGCTTTCTCCGGCATCCACCAGCTCTGGTGTGAGCACATTTCCCAGGGGCTGTGAGTGGATCTCTGCATCCCCCACGGACTCCATGGATTACAGGGACAGTTTGTGTCACCACCATCCTCACCACCTCTCTGCTTGCAGAGGAATCTTGGCTCCGACACTTGGAGCGTGTCATAGGTTTAGTTTTATTTCCAGGCTAACGCACTAAATAGTGTCGTGGTTTAGGTTTGCCACTTTGAAATTTCTTAATTAAGAGCAAAGCAGACTTAAGTTTAAAAGTAAAAAAGGGAAAAAGAAAAAAAAAAAACCTCACAAGAATCNACAGCTGCAGCCATGGTGCCTCTCTACCCTGGGGGAAAAACTGCCCGTGTGCTGTTTTGATTTTCTTCTTAAATGTGCCATCACGGAGGCATTATCAGCCTCTCTAACTGGGCCAGCAGCGTGTCCCTCTTCAGAGCCATCAAGGACTGGCTCTGTCAGACACTGTGGGAGCTTCCAGCAGCTTCTCACACAAGCTACCCCTGTGGCACCCCCCACACCACTACTAAAAAACCAGGCCATGCCAAATCAAGACACAATTGGGAAGTGCCTTTTTACTGAACAGGACCACATCTCAGCAGGGATATCTGCACCCACTTCCCTTCATTCCCATCACACACTGGGATGTGATCAGATTCAGATTCTTTTATTCATCTTAATAGTATATGGGCAGATGAACTGGATGGCTAGGGCAAAATAGATTCCAGGGAATCAGCTACAAAATGAGTTTTGCTGTTTTGCCCCTCAAATCTTGTCGGATTTGGGGAGAAAAATGAAGTTCTTAGGCACTCTGTTTTAATCCATGTAACCAGTACAATTAGAGTAACCGTAAGTCAGCTTTATATCATTGCCTGAAATGTGGACAATTAAACAATTTTCTTTGGAGACGCAGAAATTGCAGTGATTTTCCAGAATGAAATTGCAGTGATTTTCCAGAATGAAATTGCAGTGATTTTCCAGATCTGTTGTGTGAGGAGGAGGACTCTGCACTCAGTGGTAATCTACCTTACACTGCTTGATGCAAACCACCAGGCTGAATTTTCACAGGGATTACATTACTATTAACCTTCATGACTGACAGTCACAGAGTAACAGGGGCCTCACAAGCTAATTTTGTAACTCTGCCACTATAAACAGGAGATTTTAGTTTTTAAACCTGCAATTATTTTCAACCTTTTAGCATGCACATCTTTATTCCCTCAGAAAATGCCACATCTCTTATGTAAAGATCTGAGCAACAACCAAGAAAAGATTTTCTGATCTAAATTGGAAAGATCAGCCACAGTCTACTTGACAAGCTGAATGGCTCATTGAAGTCACTTCTGATTTATTTATTTCAGGATATCTGTCCCTATCATAATTGTTTTCTCTAGCCCTTGATAATGAGTTGAGGATGCACCTTGGTTTTGTAAGTTATTTAGCCGAAATAGCAAATCAAAGGTTTTCAAAAGTTCTTCTAGACTATTTTTCAAGTGAATTAGTCATTTAGGCTGTTGAAAGATAACATTTTAAATGGCTCTTAGAAACAGTTTTTTAATGACGAATTGAGGCCCAGTCCACAGAAAGTTCCATGAATCCAGGATAGGATTTAAGTCAGGATGAAATATCAGTGGATTGATATTTAATCCTCTAGTTTCAGCTGGTGGTGAATCAAATAGCACCTCATTAGGAGTCATCCTTTCCACCATGGAGTGAAGCTGCAAGGAGTATTTCGTGCCCTCACACAGTTCCCATTACTGCCTGATGTGTAATCTGACGCTGTACATATCTTAAAAAAATGAAGTAGCAAACTGCAGTTTTCTTTTTATTTCCTATCTGTCCAAATGCAGATTGTAACGTGCAGCATTATCACTGCTCATAACTATGACACTTAATTACATTTCATGAGTCAAATTTAGGATTTGAATGTCACTCAAGTAGTTTGTGCTCACTTTATGACATAGATTTAATCCAGAAAACCTGAAGAGAACAGATCATTTAATTTTCTAATCAGTTTACCAGATATAGGCTGTGAGACATGGAAATATTTTGAGCATTTTTTATGCTTTTTAATGAAGTGCTACAGCAATGAGAAGTGGATGTTGCAGCCCAGCTGCTGCTGTATGTCGCAGTCGCTGCTGTGCTCTGCACAGAACATCATACACTGGCTCCCAGTGAAGCTCTAGGACTCCAGCCAAGGATGGCCAGCAGCAAGCTGGAGACTGTGATGGTTTTCCCATTCCAGGGTTTTTTTTCCCTCCGCAGTGGATAAACACCTCAAAAATTTTGAAGTTAAAGTTTTGATATTACTAGTGAACAAAAAAAGTGAGACTGGGTGTTTTTTCTTTCTGCCTTTGCAGATGAATAAGCTGTGGGTTTGTGCCTCACAGGAGCTCTATGAGTGAAGGGGACCTGCTGTAGTCTTCTCTAACAGGATGTGTGCGCTTCTTGTGCTGTTACCTACTTCCTCCAAGTTAATGCTCTCCACTGATGATATTTTGTGGAGACACAAGATTTATGTGTTCCATGAAGATACAGACCAAGTTCTTCCTTCCAATGTGGAGCATCCAAAGTTATGGGGAACATGTAATCAACGGTAAAACAAATGTGCATCAGATCCCCAGGGGGCTTGTGTACAGCGTTCCCTCCAAATATCTAAGAACCAGAAGTATTGTCAACCAAGTGTTTCTGAAGCAAAGGAAACAATAGAATGTGTCCATAAATCTTTGCACATGAGCATGTAAAGCTGTAGTACTCAGACTTTGTGTCTGAATGGTACCTGACACAGGTAGAGGAAACTGGAGTATTTGGGTCTTCTCTTCCCAGGCAATCCTTGTAAATGGAAAATCACACATTTTCCCACTGAAAGAAATGTATATGTGTTGGTGTTTTATTTACTCATGTGTTTTTTTCCCCCCTAATAATGAAATTACCAAAAGAAGGACTCTGTGTGGCTTCAGAAACGTGGAAGTAAAATAAGTACTCCATCATTCAGGGCCTTATACAAATATTAGTTTTTAGGAGTAAGGTGCTTTTAAAGAGCTTCTACTGTCTGAATTGAACACAGAGGAGTCTGTAGGATTTCAGCATCCCAAGGCTTCTTAGACCTGGAGTCAGTTAGCAGGAAACATCAGAGATTAGAAATTGATTTTGTTTAGAAGGTATTATTTCAAAATTATTTGATAAAACAGAGAGGTGTGTTATAAAATAGTTGAGGTAAATGTTTTTATCCTGGGAGAAAAGATATACCTTTTGTTTGAGTGGCAATGGCCCAATATTTCATGCTTTGCTCCTATTATGATTATATGCATTTAAAGCCAGATAATAGATAAACAGCAGNAAAAAGTGAAAAGGAGAAAGCCTTGTATTCCCCAGGACATTGATTAATTTATATGATTAGGAGTAGGAGTCCATATATTTTTATATTTTAAACCAATGCATAGTGAAACAACCTTCAACTGACTTGAAAAGATGGAATTTGTGGTGTTAAGCTTTCCTGGGAGGTGATGAGAATTTTTGGCTTTTAGCAACATCTCTAGGAACTGACTATGCCTCGTGGCTCATCCCCACTGAGCCATACAGAGCTGAGAAAATTTTCCATTCTTTCATAACTTAAACCCTACTTCCCTGATGGTCCTGTACACACACCACAGCCCTCAGTGAGGAGCAAACCACACATGATATTGTTCAATTGTCCCTGGAGTTTGATGTTTCAGAGTCTGGAGCCCTTTCCAACTTCCCAGTCTTTTATGATATCAGAAGTAGTATATAAAGAAGGAAAATAAACTTCTCCAGAAGAAGGATTTAAACTTAGAATTTTTACCCAGAATGGTAATGCCCAGAATTTTGGCCCAGAATTTCCTGTCCTTTGTTTTGCACCTTGTAGTACCTCTGAAATAGCTGTTGACCCTGCCTTGTAAAAATTACTGGGTCTGAGAGTAATTATTGGGGGCCATTATTGTCTTTTTGTACATATTCCTATAATTTATTTTTAACAGAATGAATATTGGGAATTCTTATAATTCTTCTGAAGACTTAATTCTCTGTCCTAGAAAGCTAATAGCTTAATCGGTGTTTGACCTTTTGAAGCTGTGTCAAATAGATCTAAAACTGTAATTTCATCAAACTGTGTCTTCTTTATGCAGCCTAGATCCTGATACAGAAGTCCTCAACAACACAGGTATTTGCTTTCCGTGTTGAAAAGTGTTATTACTTTTTTAATATGGCAAACCAAAAAAAACGTAATTAAATTCTTTTATCCTGTGCTGAAATCAAATACAGTTACAAAAAATGTCAACAATTTTCTAACTTACATGTATTTGTAATTCCACCTAAAAACCTGTATTTTTGCTGCCAGAACTAGAACAGACCAAAACTCCACATACTCCACAGCACTCTTAGGAAAACTACAGAACCCTTAACAAATTTTCACATTGCTTTGTCTCTATCTATGATATTGAGGTGTTTTCTTGAGATCTGCATATATCTTGCATTCATTTAATACAGAGAACAATTGCATAATAATAATAATAATTTTTCGATTATTAACAGCTTACATTGTTGTAGGCTTATTTATCTTAAAGACATTTCTGAGTCTGTCTTTGCCACATTTAGCCAGATACATTTGGGTTGTTCAAAGTGGCCATGGCCAGTTGGACTCCATAGTTATCCATGCATAGGGACGTAAAATACCTTGGATATGGTATTGCTTACAGCACTAGACAGTAAGTCTGTCAGCAAATGGCCTTTTTGCAGTGGGATTCTGTACTATTTAGTGATCTGTAGCAACCAGCCCTAATATGAGATGGCTGCACAATTGCACAGGTAATATTTTCTCCTTACAAGGAGAAACTAGTTTGTATTTTCCAAAGCCAAAGCTGAATTCACAAATATCCTCAGCAGTATGTTCACATCAGAATTGGTCACCAACTTTACTGGAAGCAGAGTGACACTCAGAACTTCAAACAATTCTGGTCTAGTACTTTCAGAATGTCCCTGTAAATACAAAAAATGATAAGTTAATTTTATACAACAGGAAACTGAGGCAAAAATTATAAACCAACTTGATTAAACATTCAAAAATAGAAATTTTCGGGTTTGTTAACTCTAGGAATTCTATAGCTTAGGTTCCATCTTTAAACCTGACTTCATAGGTTTTGGCTATCACCGTAAAATTCACAGAAACAAATTTCTGAATCCTTGGTATATGGTATTTTCAATTTATGCACATGGTTAAATAATTTATTGATTACTCTTTATTTATTACTCTTTATTTACTCTTTACTTCTACTACTCAGAGAATTCAAATCCAGGTGGGAGCAGTTTGTGGATGGTGTTTAATACCTTTAAATTCATGATCTTCTGATGGTATAAGAAAACACTTCAGTGTTACGTACCAAATTCCTGTAAGTTCATCAATAAAAACTCTAAAACATATCATCTAAAGCACAGCAATGAATAGAAGCAGGTTGTCCCCAAGAGCATCTGCATTCACAAGAAACAGATAAAACCAGATTTGTCCTGATGTTTCAGAAATTGATTATGTCCACATCTGCTCAGTGAGATTAGGGGAAGGTTGGTTGCTTCACTCTGGACAGTACATGAGAGAAACAATGAAACCCTCAGGGGGTTCAGTAACAAACTTTTAGTTGCAAACTTCAGAATATTCAGGTAGAATAATATACTCAGCAAATTTTAAAATGTCACCATTTTGGTTAGAAATACAACAATATGAAAGCATAAAAATCACACTTTGAAAGAAAGGAAGAAAGAAAATGTGTAAGCAGAAAAGAAAGAAAGAAATAGGAAAGGTAAGAGTAACAGACATCACCACCTGTAGGCCCAGCGACAAGACATTGGTCAAAGTGATGGTCCCAGTCTTGATCTGTCTGGGACAGAGGAAGTGCACGAAACACAAACTTTAATGGATTAGTGCTCTCAAACTTTAAAGCTCAGACTCTGTGAGAATGCCCAGGTACGTTCCCTGGGACAGGGAGCTTTACACTGTCTGATTTTATGCTGTCGATCATGGCACACTCTGGAGTCTTTGATGGTTTGTGAATCCTTCTGATGTATGACAACTGTTTTTCATGCCAGTGTAGTTGACCCAATTTTGCTCCATCAGAAGGGATGAATACCTTCAGGCTTACCTAGAATGTCCCAATGTGTCCTCCGGAGGGAAGTTTTCCTACCTGAGCCCGTGGAAGGGAGGACAGTGGCATGATGATAACCATTATCTCATCTCTCAGAATCTGCATGTCGGCCTCTCCCCTCACCTGGCTCAAAACCCAGCTTGTAGCCTTGTAGTGGCTGGGTGTGCAACCCCTTTGCATCTGCATGGTTACTTTGTGCATGATCAGCAAAGCGCCCACTGCTTTTGAAAATGTCTGATGGTTTTGAGTCATTAAACATTAACATTCCAATATCTCACAAGGAGGAAGACAGTAAAAGACACTTTCTCAGTGTTTATATTGCACATTATGATTATAAACAACCTCTTGAAACAACCTCTGCAACATTTAATTTCTTAAAAAACACATTGTGGTTATGCTTATGTGAGTATATAGTAGTGGTAAACTCACAGAGCACAGTCAGCATGGAGATATTCCTCAAAAGCTCAAATGCAGAAGTGGCATGTGGTTCTATGTGTATTTTCTAGATAAATAGTAAAATTAAATATGAATTATTACAGGAAGTTTGTGGTTTCTTAGTCTCAAGCAATAATTTCAGAACATTTCTATTATGTTCATGTATTGTAAGTGCTTTAGGATCTGAGCTACTAGTTAGGAGGATGTTATCTTTGAATCACCAGCAGCTGCAGGAATATTTCATGAAGACTTGGACACATGCTCCTTTTTGTAACCTGTCTGCAGACACCAATTTCCCATCACTAGTGGAGAGCAGGTAAAAGCTGGATATGCCTCTGCTCAGCGCTGGGGTGGCCTCTCTTGTAATCTGGAGTTCTAACGTTTGTATCAAACATATGAGTCCCACGTTATTTGATTTCATTATTCTTTATGATTTCAACTTCTTCCCATAACACACAAGGCTAACTTATAATATCCTTCAGGCATTCTAATATTTCTTATACACTCACAAGAATTTCTTGACTGGTGTCCCTGGTCTTCAGTTTTCAATCCATCAATTTAATGTGTAGGGTTATCCCTTCATGACTGTCATGCTGCCCTGTACTAGTGTTGAAGTGCCACCCTGCTAAAATTACTGCACCACTACTGGGGTTGAATGAATACAAGATAAGAAATTCAGTGTGACAGTTTCAAAGGAAATGGTCCCTCTGTGTGTGCCTCATTGATTCCTAGAGATGTTTTTGTTCTAGTGGAAGCAGATGTAGATGGTAGTGTCAGAGCTAGAATTATTCAACATATTTTTTTTGATAACTCCAAAAAGACTGACAGAACAAGGCATTAGAGGATCTGACAAAAAACTGAGGCATTGGCTAGGTCAGGAATTAGCTGCATATTTTTTCCACTTTTCTAACAGCCAATGTGTAGTAACTCAGAGAAGCAGAAAGAAGCTGCAACATTACCAGATGGGGCTGAAGAGTCAAATCTGTGTTTGGTCTCCATTGGATGGCTTACCCAGCTGTATGAAGAATTCATATAATCCCATCCAATCATGACCTAAATATTTTGAACATCCAAAGCATCCAAACCAAAATATGATATTGTTATTTACCGTTTAAGGGGACATAAGGTGAAAGAGCCCCAAGATCTACAGAAAAAGAGTTAAAGTCTCCATAATATGAGGTTGGTATATGGAAAGCATGAGAAGATAGTTTTTGGCAGCTGCTGCAGCAGACTGGAGGGGAGAACTGAATGAAGTTGTAATGCAGCTCAGTGATGTTCCCAAGAAGGAGCAAATGAACCTAACAGCTAGTCACTCACAAAAGGAGATTCCTTATGTAGTAGTTTTGTCAGCTTGGGCATAGGTTGACACACAAGCAATAAACAAAGATAGTAGAATTAATTACGTTGTTTTCCCTGGGTTTTCTGAAATACGTAAAGAAGGCCAGTCTGGAATTGCATGCCCATGCTACTTGAGACATTCCTGCTTGTGGGAAGAACAGGTATCTCACCAAGAATATTAAACAGTGTTGCTTATGGACCCCCTGAGTGACTGATGAAGTCAGGAATCATGATCTCCTGGTTCTGTCCCCAGGGAAATACTGGCATCCTTACTGGCAATGACTTAATACCTTGTTTGAACACTTACATACTGCGTAAGAATAGAAAGCTTCCATAGGGAAAGTGATTGCTGGTGGCCTGCACAAGAAATATCACGTGAAACTTTCAAGTGCCACTTATTTTGAGCTCTTCTTTCAAAAGCAGACTAAGATTTGACACATGTCCTTTGCAATATTCACATTCATTTTCTGCACTGGGCTTGCTTTGCTGACTTATCTCTTTTTAGCTGCAGAGTAAGACATAATGATTCTTTTACATTCAGTCTTTCATACTACTGACCAGGAGTTGCCTCTGAAAAGTCTGAGAATAAAACTGGGTGGCAGGATGCATAATTGGGTAAATGCCCCAATTCCTCTCTGAAAGCCAGAGCTGCTCACTTTCCTCTTTATTGTGACACTACTCAGGAAGATAGCTGTTTCATCCTGTCTGTTTACTGTGCAAGACACTGTCCAAAAAGCATTAGCTGAAAACAGTAATTTACAGTTAACAGGGAATGCACAACTCTCTGTGCATTTACTGTCTAAAATTTGGGCGAAATCAGCAGTGGGTGATTGCCAAGTTTGAGCTTTGCATATTCTTGATGCATGTGCATAAATGAATATAATTCCTTTTTGCTTTTTTCCTTTTTTGGCAGATGGCCACTGTATACAAGTTTGAGAGAAATGATTCACATCAAAAGCTTTCCTTAGAATCCATGTTATGCAGCAGGCCAGCCCATGACAGTGAAGTACAGTGAAAGTTTACACACAGAGACTTCATATGTGTGATACGTGTCTTGTATCTTCATCCTGTTCCTTACAGATCACCCTTTGATCTGCTCATTACTCTCATTCATGCTGAAAGGTTTCAGCTTTCCTATACAGAAGCTGATAGAATGAGAGGTTTTATTGCCTCAGCATGTTAGATTTCCAGACTCTCACAAAGAGAATGGAGGAAGCAGACCAGATGCTCAGTCAGATATGACAGCTTCAGTATCTCCGTGTTTCCAACAGAACTCTCTTCTGAGGGCAAATAGTCAAACCCCATGCACTGTTACACACTTCACAGCTTTTCCCATCTTGCAGTCTAGTTTTTTCTGTCATTGTAGAGGGTTGCAAAATGTATTTTCTCCAAGGTCAGCAAGTCACATGTGTGCCACATGTCTAATGATAGTGCTAGAGAAGAAACTGTGGCTGGCAATTCATAATGACCCCATAATCAGTTGTATTGCTTGGTGGCAAAGATTTTTCAGACTACTTTAAAAAATACACTGAATATACACTCTTGGCTCCAAATCATTAGCTGTATTCACAATTTTATGAGGAGTCCTTACTGTGAAGATCTTATAGAAGTTACATCTGGTCAGAGGGTTATTTTCCTCCCTTGGAATACGGTAGGAGATGGACAATTTCATGTCAAAATCTGGCAAAATATATTTTCTTTTTCTTTCTATAATTTACCAGTGATCCTGCTATAATAAAACTGTTTACTTCTTTGCTCTTGTCTTGATCTCAGATATGTCTGAGAACCGAAAAATTTTATAAGTAAATCAATATATTTAATGGAAAATTTTCTGCTAACTCCATTTATGTACCTGGGCTTGATATTTAAGTTCTAGTTAGCTAATAACTATATATTTTTTTTTTTTTTTAATTAGAATACCCTTATTCTCCTTTCCCAAGAAGAGAATTTCTGTAAGAATTATCTGAAAATAACGACTAATGTTTTGCAGTTACATCATCAAGCCATTCATCAAAAGCAGATACATTTACTTACTTTGATAGGGCTTGACTGCAAGTTTGTATTGCATCTTCATTCCATCACGCCCCAGAACAGAGAGCATCAACAAAGCAGTTTTATGAGTGTTTCTTTTTTGGCATTCACTAACTTAATATATAGAGTTAGAAATCTGTTAGGGCAAGACACTGATCTTATGAAGAATTGATCTGCCAAATCTCTGTAGAGTAGAGGAAACACCAGGAAAATTTAAACTGTTGAAAGTAATTTACTCATCTAAAAAGGTTTGAAAATTGTGAATGGAAAGGATCAATAGTAATATGCAGGAAAACAAAACAAAATAAACTTTTGTCTATTTGAGTAACACCTATCCAATGGTAGATTTTCTTCAGTGAAATGAAATGGTGTGAGTCCAAACAAACTGTGAAAGGATGAAAGTGTTTCTTGACATGGGAGTGCAATATTTTTCATGCAGACTGCTTTATCTTGAACTGATCAGAATTTAATTTCTCCTCTCATGTACAGGGCCTGATTCCAAACATCTCCCTGCCAATAGAAAATCTTTATTAGCTTCAGACTCACAGAACATGTTAAAGCCGAGGACCCTATTGTTGAAAAATATTGTCATATTTTGGGACTTGGTCCATGCATTCACTCCGTTTAGTTGATACCTCTTGCTTGAACTAAATTCTCATCAATAGTGCTTAAAATCCACCCTTGTTCAAGCAGTCTACAAATTATATCCCTCCTGGAAGTCTGAGATCAGGAAATGCCCTGGGTTGTCTTATATTCTTCTGCTGGCCAGACCATGTTCTTGTCTCACAGCTGATAGGGAAATACCTCTCCTTACCCTTCATGTAAGTTGTGTTCATGTAGGATTTCATTATAGCACCTTTCTCCTTGTGCTGGGAAACCTACAAGGAATAAAATATCTGTGGTGTACAGTTATCTATGAAACTGGGTAAACAATTAATTCCTGACTAATACAGAACTAGGGAAAAACTCAAGAAATAAGTGAAAATAAAAATGAGGTTTTCTCTTTTTTCTTAAAAGTGAAATTTTTATTTGTTGGCTACCCTCATGAACAGTTTGCTTTAATGTTAAATATTTTAACATGTAGTAATTTTCTTTAGGCCTTTCTTGATTCACAATGGAATATATCCCAACTTAAGGATGAAACAATGAAACATTGGACTTCTCAAGAATTACACTTCTAGGTAGAGATGATGCTGAAATATTTTTTTAAAAATTCTACCTCTCATTTTTGACAGGAATCCTGAACTTTTTGGCATTTAAATTTCTTTCAGCTACTTTCATTATAAATATTATAAATTTTTTCTTGTTCCATTATAATTAAGGCAATGTTGACTAGATCAAAGGAGAGAATGAACATAGGTTTGTGATAAGTTTAAAAATCATATTTTATCCTTACCTTCCTGCAAATGGCTGAAAACCACAATTAAATGTAAAACTTCCGTGAAGTAAAAGTTTTAGTTGCTGATGAGGCAAAAAGTTCACCACTAAGGCAGGATGATCATGATGTCAGCAGCACTTCTCGACAAAGTTGCAGAACAGCATTGCTATTTTTGGGTTCCCATTCAGAAGTATGAATGATTGATTGCATTCCACATTGCTCTTCATTTTCGTAAATTATTATAAAATTATATATTAAAAGAATGGGGTCTTTAAATTTAGAGGAAAGGGGAAGATGCAGTCTGTTTGAAAATCTAGATTCAGATAATCTCTCAAGATCTGAATTTTTATGGGCTGCTGCTCCCAGTGACTGTTTTGGTGGCTGACCCATGTTCACCTCATTTTTTGCACCAGTCATCTCTGTGCAGATTGATGCAGCTGTTCATTATTGCCTTGACTAGATTAATTATCTCTGATTATGTTAGAACTTTAAAATATGTATTCTGCCAGTACTGTATAACAGAGAAATTTAGAATTGTTACTGTTTGAAAATAATCTTACAGCCTTTTGGCAGATACTTATTTTTTAAAGATAAGACTTAAATGAAGAAAAATTGCATTTTTTTTTTTTAATTTGAAGAACATTTTTCCCATCATTTAAGTATAATGATGGAAAATATGTTTAAAATACAATTTAGTCTTGCAAACCTCCTTATAAATACCAAACAGCTGATAGAAAGGTGACATTTCAGATGCTTAGCAGCCTGAATGCTTAAACTCTTCTCCCAGAACTCTATTTTTTGTACTGCAGATGTGACAGGTGATGTGGTATCCCCTACCACACCCAAAGAGCTGTCACGGGATTGTGGGTCAAAGATAGGTCTCCAGGAAGGAGACTGTCAGTTCAACAGTTTCTTTGTAGAGATGCTAATGTGATTTCATGCAAATTATGAAGAATGTGCTAATTGATGAGGAGTTGAATGCTCACAGGTGGCCAAAGGAGCTTCTGTCTTTCTTGTCTTCATCTTGCACTGTTTAAAAAACAGGTGTCAAGGCAGGGGCCCCAAATCTGAAGATCTTCACAAAGTCAGACCTCATGGCATCAATGACTTTCCATTCATGTTGGGGAGCAAAAACCTGTAACTTAGCAAGTGTGTTTCACTCTTTCCATTAGATAATATGAAAAAACTGTCTTTATCTCTCTGTTTCTGCATGCATTGGACTTTCTCCCCACCTTCTGTTGGTCTTTCTGATGTAGTTCTGCAAATGTTCTCATCATTCAACAATGGCACCAGAATACCCTTGCTGAATTTGCTAGACTGCAGTCTTTGAGCAAGCAAGAAGCCAGCTATCAGGAGAGCTTTCAAATGAAAATTTTCCTGCAATTTTGAACCATTCTCTTTAAAAATCTTTCAAGCCACTCATTCCTAGGTCTGAGCCTAGATTTCATACTTCTAGATTTCATATCCCTCTCATCATTGAGTAGTATTGTTGAGCAGTGGCATTACACATTTACACTTACAGACCTCAAAGGTCTTCTTGGAAGAAGTAGAAGAAAAAGAATCAGAGAAACAGTCAAAAAGCAGGTGTTGCATGTCCTGATCATCAGGGCTTTCCAGCTGAAGTGAACTTTGAGGTGCCTCAAATCTCCCCCAGGTGCTGCAGTGATATCCACAAGGAGTTGATGTCTTTATCAGAAAATGCAGTTTTCTTCGAGGTAGTCCATCTTCTCCTGTTCCCTGTGAGTGGAGGAGAATGCCCCTACTCATCAAGCTGATCCATTATGCTGCATTGCCTTCAAAAGTCCAAATAGGACAGAATTGCTGTTTTCAGCACTGCTATGCACAGGTTACCCTGTTGCAGAGTGGAATTACCTTCTCCCTTACCTTCAGGGGACCAGTGCCTGAAGAAACAATGTTGCAAAATGTAGTACAGTCAGATCTCCTATTTGCCGAAAAGAAAGACTCAGGTCTACTTCTGCATGGTTGCCCACAGGCAGCCCCACAGGTGTGGACTCAGCGACATTGATACATCTGCTCATCTTAACAACCAGTGTGTGGAGCACAAATTCCTCCACTTCTGAGTCTGAAACAGGAAGCTAAATTAATTCTTGTCATAACCCATCCCAAATGACACAAGCACCATTCCCACTGGCTTAGTGGTGGTGGCCACTTTGATCCTGAGGGCAGCAGTTTGCCTCTTGTGCAAGAACAGGGTGCTGAAATATTTGGGGCATATTACCTACAAAGCACTTTCATGTCAGGTACTTTATTGACTGCATTAACCAGAAGCATTTTAAGGAGTTTTCCAGTTACTAGAGGCTCGGCTATGGAGCTTTTCACTACCACAAAGGGTCATTGACTGAAGAGAAAATAAACTTCATGACAAAGAACTTGAATCCTCCATATTTGAATATGCACAGCACCTACAAGTTTTCCTGCTACTCTGTAAAATACAGCTTAATTTGCCAGTGAGTCAGGCTTATAAAAATGGTAATTGTGAAGTGCAGTTGCTAACTGTATCAAGAGAGAAGGGATTTTATATGTAATGGAGATTCTTTTTAATGATGAATTATCTAGCTCCTGGCTACCATGTATGAGCTCTATTAACTGCCAATAAATTGTTCATTGTTAAATCTAGTTCACTCTTCTTAATTAGGCCAAGAGTTTTTTTTCTCTTCAAATCTTTTTCTTGGTTTAATTTGGAAATATATTTGAAATCCTAATGATCCTAACAGCTGCATCAGACACTACTGTAGAGTCACTTAAGGACTGATGTTACACAACAGAAGTCTGGAAAGATCTGAAAACCTATGCATTATGCAAATCAGGATTTAAAACACACAGTTAATACAAGTGCCTGGTTATAGCTGCAGCAAAATTCTGAGCACACTTCTATTAGCAGCTTCAAAAAACCCAACAGCACACCCCATAACCTTGCTGGGTCTAGAAGAGCTGCATACAGTTAGTTACCTGATTACTTGAAAAGGATTAAAAGGTATGCTGTACAAAAAATCCCCTCAAAAACAAAAAATCCCAAAAGAGTAAGAAAATATTAATCATATGGACTAACTGCTGTTTAGGAAGCTCCTGGTGACTACTGCACCAGAATGAAATATTGAGTATTTTAGAGGAAGAGAGAGAAGTTAATAGAAAGACTGATGTTATGTCTCTGGAAACTTCTTCATGGACCATTCCTAGAGGTCAAATAGATTCCACCTAAAGTAAAATGCTAATGTTAAATTTTCATTAACTTTCAATTGTCAGTTCATCACTACACAACCTTAGGTATATTAGCTTAATCCAACATGTCTCCGACACAATGGTATTAACAGCCATTCGAAACAAGGATCTTATAAGACACTGTCTAGAAAAGATAATTAAGATTTGGAGGTGTTTGCTCTCCATCGCTACAGATGTATTTTTCCTTTCTACCTTCAGTCATTCATGTGAAATAATAAGATTATTGTACTTGCCTTTTATATATGCTTTATCACCCACTTTGAATTGCTAACTGGCTCTCTGGGTACCATTTAAGATTTGAACTCAATCAGTCAGCAATTTTCGTACTTCTGCAAGATGTGAATCTTTCCTTAGGGCAGACAGAGTGCTGGACTTGAGTGGCAGGAGTTGTGACTGCAGGGAATCCCAGTTGTCAGAGCTGGAGTTAAGTCAAAGTCATGTGACTTTTCCCATAGGATGCAGTTAGCAAATCTTCCTGACAGAGGCTAGAGGCAAGAAGAGACCAGATGTGCTAGAGAAAAAATGTGTTTATGTACACTGAAATATAGCCCTCCTCTATCTGCTGAGCAATTAGGAGCAGTTTAGACACTCGCTCTCCTGCCTCACACCCCTCCTGTGAGTGTCCTTTTCTGCAGCTGAGCTTACATTGGCGTATTCACATTTCTGGGTGTTTCAAGGCATTGAACATGTACAGTCCAGGGTGAGAGTGAGCAGTGTGGGGAAAAAAAAAAAAAAAGCTGTAGATATGAAGTGTAGTTAAAAAGATCAGCACCATGGTAACAAATTTCTGTAGCAGAACAAATGTTTATTTTGATCTGAATAGATTTTGAAAATTTCCAACAGCTACATCAAAGCACTCAATTTTAACTATTTGTTTTGATGTCAGTATTTTATTTCAATTTGTACAAACAATCCCCTTTCAATGAAAATATGCTTTTGCAAAAGAAAGAATAATTTTTACTCTTCAATTTTAGGGAGCAATAAGGTGGATTATATGAATTCAGGTGGATCAAAATAAGTATTTTCTCCAACAAGCCTCTAATTATAAAATTTTATTTGGAGTGAAACATCTCAGTGTAGTTTTATCTGATCTGGTAAATACTTGTAGAAAATAATTCTTCAGATACAATGAAATTATTTCAAATTATGTATATATATTATACAGTTACAAGACATTAATTCTCTTTGGGCATTCGAGTTATTTATATTTGCTTTTCACCTTCCTTGCTCTCCCCAGAGCTTTTTCACACTTCCTCCCAAAAAGCCACATTCAAAACCTTGTTTTTAAGTGGTCAGTTTAAATCAGATAGCAGCAGAAGTTGTCTTTTTCCTCTGTTCCCTGTAAAAGCCAGGTGCCCTCCAGCTCTTATTACTTCCTAGAATGTTTATTCTCAGTGGGTTACAGCATTGCAGCAGACTCAACAATCAATAACTGGCCTTCTCACTTCAGAAATATTCTCAGACATATTAGATGGGATGTATTATATGGAATATTAGGCATTCTGGAAAAGTGCCTACAAATCAGAGAGCAACTGGCTTGGGAAACAAATGTAGATTCACTCACTTCCCACCTCCACTTTCTCTTACCAATTGCATGGCATTTATGTTTCTAGTTTCTTATTATGCACAAGGGATTTCAATTTAATAATCAAATTATTGGTGAGTGATTGTTTAATTGACATTTAAGTTCAGAACTAAATAATGGCACAAAATCACATGCATATCAGTGACTCAACAGGGCAAATCTAACTGTGAATCAGTGTATGTGCACCCTGAATTTAATCATTGGATTTATTGTTTGTCCCACTGCCCTCCAAGGTTTTGATAAGGTGTAATGACTTGCATGCTGCCAGTTAAGACTACAATAAAGATCTCTTTATTTTTTTATTCAGACCTTTTATAGCCAAAAATGTATTAAAGCATGGACTTGAAAATCTGAATTTTGAGTTGTCATTGTACTCATGCTTTCAGGCAGTCATACATACAGCTGAACACGAGACTAAGGGGAAATTTCTGTATGTCTAATGGAAAATTTTGCCAGGTTAAAAAAAAAAAAAATTGTTTTAGTTTGTTTTTGGACTCTGATCTTTCAAGTCCTGTCCATAAAATAAATCCTTAGGACACTCAGTTTTACCCAGAATCTTTCAGATTAGTTCCTTGAATTGTAACATAATTGTGTTTATTTTGTTTCTATTTCCTTTCCTCCTGCAGTAAAGGATTGCTCTTCCAAAATATTGTTATAGAGCTCATAAATAATTAAACTTCTACTTTTCAAGAATACAGTTGTGAGAGAAGGCTAAAGTTTTAGATTTCCTTGTCATAAGATATGCTGTCAGCCTTTCATCTTTTAATTTAAATGTATCTAAGTATTAGATGTGTCTAATTAAATGTATCTAAGGATTAATCTCAGGACCTCAATGAATAATTAGTGCACAATATTAACTGACAAAGAAATCAGACCAAAGCTATGCCTTGCTGTAATTAAAAACTACTGCATTAAATAGGTTCTGACCATTTCCCCCCACATATACAAAGCATTTTTAAGCAGAAAAAGACCCCAAGAAACAGCCTACAGAACAGTCCAGGCTTTCTCCCTTCTTGCTCTTCAGTCTGGAGAGGGGACTACATGTGAAATTCAACATCTGTAGCCCAAGAGGTAATCTGCCATTCCATCCTGCTAATTCCCTCTCTGGGCCTAGTATCTTTCTCTGATCAACAAGACAGTCTTAGCTCATTTAAATGGGGAAAATAGTGGAAAAAAAAGTCCAATGAGCCTAGAAACTCATCTGCAACCAGCAGTGTCTGAAAATTTGTTTGTGAGAGCCAAGACAGAAATCTGGGATAGTAGTATATGGCTTTTGCCTTCCCAGCAGAGCCTGTAACCCTACATCTCACTGTCTGAACCAGAGCACTCCTCAGGAAGGGTTTTTTACTCTACTGACAGTTGTCAAATTGCAGTGACAGGATTCAGTGTTACTGAGGCTCTGTAATCACCCAGTGAATGTTAGTGCTTGAACAGAGAGAGATGAAGAGGCTTGTGAGCTATATGGGCATCCTACACATCTACTTCATCACCTCTGCCTGTGGGGTAAAACATGGTTCTGAAGCACAGACCTACAGGAAAAAACTACTCTCACCCAACAAAGCATGACAAATTGACTGTTATTTGGCTAAATCTGTGTCTGGAATTAAGGTGTTGGAGACATGCAGTTGGTTCTCTGTGAAGGTAAATTTCTGGAAAAGGCATGCTTAGAAATGAGAAGAATGAGAAGTTTTGTTCTAGCTCTTATGAAAAAACCAAAAAAGCAATGTAAAAGTTATTTTTCACACTAGCTCTGCCTAGCCCTGTATAATGTCTTGCCCATAAAACAATCTCAGCAAGTGTGGAAACTATTGTCAGGTCTGCACTACAGAGCTGCAAATGCAGGAGAGCAGATGCCTGTTAACTCCTGTCAATCTGGAGGAGAAGGGAAAAAAGGAAATACAGAGGAAAATAAAAGTATGACTAGCCTGTAGAACCCCTGGGACCACCACTTCCCCTCACCCAACACTTACCCTCTTCTCCTGAATGAACTGTGAAAAGACCTGGAGCTATTATAGAGCTACAAAGAAATAAGGAACTGGTACCAGATGGGACCTCTTGTCTCCATCTCTCTCCAGCCCAAACAATCTGCTGCAGAATTTAGAAGAGAAGGGTGGAGAATCTAATAGTGTCTCAGAGTCGGAAAGATGGCTCTGGCTCGAGCACTGCCAGCCTGTTCTGGAGGAGGATTATTATTATTCTGTCTGCCAAAGGATATGGCTATTTTTCTCTCTCACTCACTCTTTGCAACAAACATTTGGCTACTATTAGCCAGCTGGCAAATGTAAATGAAACATCACGTATCACTTTAGTAGGGAGAGTGCCATCCATGCTTTGCCAGTCGTGCAGCGGTCTGACTGCCAGTGCACAGCTCGGCATGTGCCTCGCATCTCCTCCTTTATCTGGAAGCATGGATGAGAGTGGCAGGGAAACTTGTTAGGCAGAGAGAAAGTCTGTGGCACAGTTACAAGATGTCATACAGGAGAATCAGGCCAAAATCTGCCTAGTAAAAGATGGTGGACTGGCTATACGCTCCTAAAAATTCATTCCACATTGCTTATTTATAGCAAAAGTCCTTCTCTAAAGTTACACGGAATAAAATACAGAAATTGTATGTAGAGAGGAGTGTGCTTACACCCAGTGTGGAAATAGACCTTTGAGAGTTAGCATAAACAAGGATATATGGAAGAATTCTCTACTCTCAGTTACACCCATGCAGTTTCAGTGCTCAATGCTGCCTGAGTGTAACAGGGAGAAGAATCTGGCATTGTGCCATTGTTATCCTCCTCCTGCTCTCCAGCTTGATGTTCTTACTGCCTCTCTTCATTTCTGTCTTTGTTTTCAATTTCTGATTTTTTATTTTCTCTTTTCCACTGTCATGTCAAAGTGAGATAATATTTGTCCCTTACATCTAACGTTTTCTGCTTAATTACCAAATAAGGCAACACCATAAAACACGAGAAATATTTATTTCATTGTCAGGCAATATCCTAATGACCTGTATTTAACTGTATGGTAGCCTGGCAAGACAAGTATTTCCACACTCATAATTGTCTCCTAGCAGAGTTAACATTCAGAACTTGTCTATTTCCTTTTGGAACAAACAATGCCATGAGCTATTATAAAATTTTTCCCAAAGATTTTGCAGCAAAACTAAGTAGTTATTTGCTTTAAATATGCCAATTAAACATTAGTAATGTACTGTACAATTCTAGTGTAAGGATGATTGATAGTAGCATACAGTGAAATGTTCTAAAACTGCAGTTGGAAAACTGCAGCTGTAAAATGTAAGTGTTCAAAATAAAAAAAAATAAACCTTATCTACTGATAGTATTATCTGCACATTTCAAAACAATGCTTAGAAATTCTTTTATTGTTCCTTAAAGATTTTTTACTCTGTTGGGTTTTTTGTTTGGGTTTTTTGTGTGTTTTGTTGTTGTTGTTGTCTTTATTTTGTTAAAAGCTTTTATTTGTTTGTTTGTTTTGTGAGGATTTTTTTTTGTGTTTGTGCAGTTTTTTGTGTGTGTGTGTCTTTTTAACCAGGCAGTAGCCAATGCAAACTTCTCAAAAGTTTTTTAAGGCTAGAGTGTAACTTAGTATGTAATCCTGAAGGATCTCATTCCAAATGATGGAGGAGAGGGCCTTAATAGGAAACAAGAATTTACATCAAGCAAAAATGTCAGCATTTCCCAGGGTGTGGGTTTTTTCTCCTCTTTTT
>VYXF01007718.1:92611-112794 GCA_013397295.1 Polioptila caerulea
TTTAATTTCCACCAAGATTCCTAATCTCTAATTTTCTTCCACTGTTGTTAGTACAATGCTTGTAAGTTATTTTCTGCCCAATAAGCAGTAGCGATCACTGCATCTCCTGCTTCAGCAGGAAATCTAAATACAAGCCTTTCTCTGAGTGCAGTGTAATTTCCCTTTTTAAAAGCTGAAATTCCTTCCTGAATGCTGGTCGAAAACCACCTGGACAGTGGGAATATTTTTTCATTAATTTATCAATTTTCCCTTGAAGGACAAGGAAGAAAATGTTATCTATTAAAAAAAAAAAAAAAAAGAAAGAAAAATTAATAGCATTAAGAAGCCAAAATAATCTTTTTCTTCTAAAGCAAACTTTCAAAAACTTCCATGGAAGGGTGTCAAACCTATGCTGTTTGCCCAAGAGAAATTTCTAATTACTTAGGTAAACGTGGAAGGTAGACTGGGTAAATATATATCCAGGTTAGGCTAAATATTGAGGTGTTTTAGAAGAATATTTATTGAGTTGAATATATTTATTCATGCACGCATATGCATATTGGTACCTGAAGACTATATATTTTAGTATAGTACCTCAGAGCCATGGCAGCTCTTTGGTGAAAAAGTTGACAGTTGAGAAATCCAACTTAAGAATCCAATTGAGCAAATCATAAGAACAACAACAACAAAAACCAAAACCAAAACAAACAAAAAACCCAACTCCCAAAAAACCTGAACAAAAAAACAACCCAAGATTCCCTCATAAATTTGATGGAATCTCAACATTATCAAGTAATTCATTTGGATGATGTCAACTTAAAATAAATTGATGTTATTTAAACAGCTGCTTCCTTTGTTATGAATTTATTATATAAACATTGTCTCAAAATCCAGAGGACTACATGAATACCTAGAAAAATCTTACTTGCCATACACTTTATTGGATGATAAATTTTAAGAAAAGAAGCTTGAAAAAAATTTTGACTGAATTATTTCCATGTAGAAAAAAATGAAGTTGTTTAAAAAGGTGAAATTAATCCCGCAGGTGACATTTAAAATTTTCTTATGGACACTGGAAACCTACTCTATGTTATTATTCATCCTGTTTAAAATACCTCTATTGGCAGACAACTTCAGGGAGCTTTTCAAGTAGGTATTTTAATTTATGAAGTCTAAAACCGAATGATTAAAAAACATTGAAGAAATACCAAATATATATTCTGGCAAGTGCCATAGATTGGAAAACTTCTAAAGGAGTACTAAAAAGCAAATTCAAATAAAGACATAAAAAGCCAAGGTACATATAGGACAGAAAGATAGATATTAAGCTATCATTGATCACAGGCAAAAATATCTTTCAGTTCTGAATTTCCACAGTATCTGTAGGCAGTTCTATTAAATGAAGGTGTTACTTGACAGCAGTTTTTACTTAAAAAGAGTAAGTTAAAATGTAGAGAAAACAACATTGTTTCCACTTCAGACAATTGTGTGTATGAGTGCAACTGGAGAGACAAGTGAGAAAGCAGATATCACATTTTTGGTGTAAGAGAGAGAGCTAATAGTTTTTAATTATGATTTGTTGTTTCTTCTGTCCCAGTAATATTCTTATTTCATGAGTAGGCTCCCTGTTTCCACGTAAGCTTCCTCTGGGAGCACAAACTGCTAAGTCCACATCTAGAGACAAAAATGTGACAATTTAAATAAGGTTAATTAAAAAAAAAAAAAAAAAAAAAAAAAAAATTGGTTGGGGCGTGCCATAGCAGATAAAAAGCCACTGTGCAGCTGCCTGGGTGAAAACTCTCTAGCTGAGCACTGATAAAATTTATCACAGGGACACACATGGGAACAAGCAGCCTCACAAAGCAGCCTGGTGAAACGTGCAACAGCTAAATATCTAAAGGCATGAAAGATCTTCACAATGAAATGGTGGCAAAAAGGGCTAAAAAAATGTCAGAAAAGGTTTCTCATGGGCCTTGGGTTTATTTTCTGAGATATTCTGTGCATAGAGCCAGAGCTGAGAGTGGGATGCCACATACCTGAGCCCTCCCAAGGAGCTTGCCTTCCCACTGTTCTTGCACCACACTATGAGCAGGAGTGGCAACAGAAGAGCAAGGATGATAATTGCACTCAAAACAATCTGATGCTGGATTTTTGTCACTTACATTTTCATCTTTTTCTTCCTCCTGTAATTATTTATTTTTAAAGTGGCTTGGAAGTTAAAAAAGTGACAAATTTTTTTAGAGTACATCTGACCCAAGTCAGAATGTCATCCAAACTCCTGATCCTGTAAGGTCATCAGGTGTTTCGATGAATTCAGAAAGGCTCTAGAGTAAGCAAAGTACCATGTAACTTTGTTCATTAAAGGAGTATATATGTGTAAGTTTTCTCCTTGTGCTGTTTGTGGCTTGAGAGGGTAAACTCAACATGCAGATACCTGAGTCCACATGAGTATTTTTAACTCCGTTGTCCAAGGATCTGGAAGCTGTAAAAAAAAAAAAAAAGTAAAAAACCCACCCCAAAATCAAAGTGAAACATCCTTTCTTTTAAAGAAAATCTGGATTAAAGGAACTGTTGAAAACAATGAAGAGCTGGAGGGTTAAGTAATAGCATAAGGATTTGGGAGAAATCAGGCATGGAATAGGGGTAATTGGTGACTAACACAGACTTTGCTCATATGTATCTGACACTCCTGAAAGTCTGCTGATTCACTCTGTGAAGGACAGGTTCTGCTTTCTCCTTTCCTGACATTTACAAGCAACATAAATGAAAATGGTAGTATTTTACACCTGTGTTGCACATGTGTGAATGGCTTTAGGAAGAATACCACAGCTGCAAATCAGGTCCAGAGAGTTTAAATGAGAAGAAGCAGAAGGTTCATAAAAGAGCATAAGCTAAAGCCTATTGCCAACGTGGACAAAGAAAAGAGAGACAATAAGATAGGAAAAGGTCAAAGGAAGTATGCAAGAGAGAGAGAGAGAGAAGAGCGAGAAGAAAAAAACGGAACCAGACTCAGAACAAAGAAAAGGACAGGAAAAAAGTTGCTGTGAAGTTTGTTTGGTTTTTTGTTTGTTTTTTATTTAATGAAACCACAAGCAAAAAGCAGGGACTAGAAACAAGGAAAAGGGACAAGAACATGAGAAACAGACAAGAACCTTCTCCTTCCCTGATGAGTTAGTCCTAAAGCCCACACCAACCCATGCTCTAACAAAGGCTACAAGGGATTGAAAAAAAAAGGAAATAAATTTTAAAATGGACTTTTCAGGTGTATTATTGCAGAGAAGTTGTATGAAGAGATGAGATAAAATGACTCTCAGAGTAAAAATAATCACACTGAGACCAAGTGTCAGGTTTCGCTTCCTGACAGTCCTGCACGCACCAAACATATATTTTGAAATCCTTGTCCTTTTGATGCCTTTTCATGATGGTGCAACCCTCCTTGCATTACATGAGATATTTGTTTAGCATCCTCTGAGCTGACCATGGGGAGTCAGGCTCTGTCCCAAACAATCAGGGAGGCATAAGAGTGGAAGCGCTGATTAACGTCGTGGGACTGGCATGTCATAATTAACAGTGGGGGGACAGCTGCTCGCATGCCAATACTGCATGGCATGCTGTCCTTTCTCTCCAGTGCAGTTCCCATCTCACTTCTAATGTACAAAAGGAGAGATTATTCACCAGGGTGGTAGACACATTTCTGTTCTCAAGAACACCATGATATCATTAATCTTCTGTCAAGTCAGCAAGGGCAGGTTATGTGGATGCAAGTATTTTGCAAGGCATTAAATAAAATTTAAAGAATGAGATAGAAAGAGAAGATGCTTTCTTGGGGTTACCGTTGCTCCAGTACTGACAATGTTAACACTGCAATGGTTTTCTGATAAAAATACTTTAAAAATCCCTTTTAAAATGTTTTTTTATACATCTTTACAGAAAAGCGGAACACAAAATGGGATGCTTAGACTGTATTACAATTTTTCTAATAAATTTTCTAATCCTATCTATGAAACACATAGTTGATAAAATGAAATACAAAATGTAACTCGTATGCACTGTGCTGCATACCTGGCTGTTCCTACAGGGAATGTCTGAAAGGAAGGGAAAGAAAGTGATAGTGGGTACAATATTTCAGATAGAATGTTTGATAGATAGCCTTATTAGTTACAAGTAGCAAAGATGTAATTGATTTATGTAGGTTATCCTTAAATATCCATACTATGTACTCTGCTTGGGCCTCATTCATTTTATGCCTTTTCTACTGTCTCAGCTGAGATACCAGGATGCAAAAGAAAACAGGAATACTCATCTCTGTCAGAGATTTCGGCTCTGGAAACCAACTTGATGTCTTTACTGTCTTAAAAAACTCCAATGAAATAGCTCAAACAAAGCTGAAAATACAGTTTTTGAGGTCTTGTGCCCTGGATCTCTCAAAGGGTGTAAGTCAAGACTGAATTATATTAATATACCATGTTTCCCTTCCCCAGTCATGTAAAATACCTTTTTTTAGCTATGCAAAGTTAAGTAAGCAAGATTTAAAATGGGATTATTTCAGTATTAATTAATAATTATTGCTTGCTCTGGGGAATTAAAACAGACATTTAAAAAGAGGAAGAAGCTGTTTATGACTTCTTCGTATCATCAAAAAATGCTGTCTGTGAAGATGCTCTGTGGTCAGGAGTAGTAGAAATAATTTCAATAAAATTAGGTAGTCAAATTGGCATGATAAATCAAAAAATTGTGTGATGCATGTTTTGTATGGTTCTACCATTTATCAGAAAGATATCTGCATATCTTACTCAAAGCATTAATAGTTTTTGAGATCTAATTTGAGAGCTAGAGCATAGTTGTTTCTTTCATTTGTCCCAACAATAGTCAGTTGCTTTTACACAATCTGCCCGTATTATTATTTTACACAGGCAAGGAAGTATTTTCGAAGGTCACACTGTGATAACTGATTTTTTTTCAATGTTAGGGACTTTCATTAAATTAATGAAACTAGGCACTTTTTTCTCCCGCATTTTTTCAGGGTCATATTTTTGTCCTGCCTTGAGTAGGTGTAGAAAAGAAGATTCGAATCATAAGATCATTTTGGCATGCAATCATCAAGGAAATTTTAAATAAAGCCCCCCAAAGTGATTGAAGGGAATACTGTACTAAGTGGGAGGCAGAAAAGGAAAAGATCTTATCATTTCCCTGTAGTTTTTAACTCAGTTAAAGCTGAATTGAATTTAGACTTTAGCTGCAATTCTAGAATATCAGGAAGTTCAATACACTTAATAGGGGGGAATATGACTGGAAAATGGGAAGCAATTTGCTTGAGGAAGGAAACCAATATGTTGTTTTTACTTCCCTTAGCAGATCTTGCAAGCTTTTTGTAAGTTTCTCGTAAATTTCTTGGAACTTACATGCTTCCTAGAGGGCAGCTTTAACCTTGTCTGCCCAGTGAAACATAACTGAATGCAACCTGATTTGTGTTTGTGTGCTCCCAGTATATGCCTTCCCCTATTTTTCTGAACTTCAGGTTTCTGATGGCAGGAGGGCTGAGGGTTCAATCCCCAATTCACTGAATTACCAGATTTATCACTGGAAAAGTGCTTCCTGGACCAATACATACAGTTAGGTCATGCAGCCACCTTAGGAGATGGGTAAAAATGTCTGTCTGGAAAGCAGCTGAGTTTTCAGACTCCTCCACTGCTACTGAAACGGTTTGCAAAATCCCTTAAAGGTTGAGAATACTCCTCTGATTACAAGCACACACTTTCTCATTGAGTTTATATACACTTGTTCTTGTGCCAACAATGTCCTTCTCTAGCAGTTGTTCATTACTACGTATGTATTTATAGACTGCAGTCTTACCCCTCCTCAAGTTTTGCAAACCAAAAGAAGCCAGAGCCTTTTCATTCCCTCTCAGGAGCCAGGCTGCTGGTTTCTCTGTCTGCCCTAGCAGTCTGCCTCTGTCCTTGTGCCAGCCCTGGTGAACCTTTCACCTGGCTGGTCTTACATTTGAATGTTATTTCAAATGTATTTTCATGGGTACTTTACATGCTGGAGAGCATACTTCTGAATCTTAACGGGAATGCCTCACCTAGCAGATTTGGTTTGTTTTTTCTTGCAGCAGCAGTACTGCAAACTCATAATCTTACACTGCATAATTAGTATAACAAAGTCTCCCTCTCCTTACTTCCAGCTGATGAATTCCAGCTGATAGAAGAAATTCCTGCTTTTAACCTCCAAGTTCATGCTGTTGCACTTTGTACTATTAAATTGCATCACAGTTCTTTATCTTTACTCTTCAACCTCATCCATTTTTTTCTCTGAAAAATGCATCACAAAAGTGCTGGCGTACTGCACTACTTACTGTTAAAACAGACAGACCCATGTGTTTTTCTCACAACAGGTTACAAGCTGAACCTCATCTGCTTGTCTCATACCTCTACAGCCTGGCAATATATTGCTTTGGACCATGCTCCATGAGCAGAATACTTCTGGGACCTGTACTACATTATTTTCCCTGAGGACACCTTTTTCATTTGCAGTTTTTGGTAGTTTGAGAACAAAAGATATCAGAGTGAGGGAGTGACTAGCAAATGAAGGACAATCATTTTCAGGTGTGAAGCCATCCTGGGGATTTTTTTTTAAAACCTCCTGCTTTCCTACATGAATGTCAGAATCATGAAATCCAGATGTTGCTGGCTTCTGTTCAACACAGCCCTGAAATGGAAGTCAGGCTGAAAAGAGAGTGGAACAGGACTCTGGAAACCAAAAACAGTATCAGAGGATGATCCAGAAGGGACACCAAGTTCCTCCACTATCAGGGGTCATGCTTTTTCTTCAAAATTAACCCTATTTTACCTTCCTTACACACGTGTAGAGGGGCATGTCCTTGCCCCGATGAAGTCATGGATGCTTTGGTCCTGAAGGGGTTGGGGGGGGGGATGTTTCACTGCTGGACCAGAAGACCAGAATAATTGTTCTAGTTCCTTCTTCAGGCCCTCGAGGGAATTAAAATAACGTGAAGACAGGTTAGCTTTTAGGATTCTTCTCATGGTCTCACTATGGTGGCAAATTAAGGTCATTTGACTGACTTAGAACTGTATTTATCAGACTGCATTTATTTACTAGTATTTCTTTTTGGAATAACCACAAGACTGAATTTAGTGCATCTATAGTTTCTGGCTTGTGGATAACTATCACAATAGCTGTCTTCCTTTTGAATCACTACTTGTGTTTTATATTTCAATCCATTTTAATATTGTTTCCTTGGCCTCTCTGACTGCAACACCACATTATAAGTATAGATTTATTTGGATAGATTTTTAGTAGAGGGTGTTTGACAAAGAGGAGGGCTTGAACATATTTCAATAACCTATTGTTTTGAAAATATAAGCTCTAACCTTCCATAGAATTATCTCCTATTATTTGTTTGTTTGTTTGTTTGTTTGTTTTTTTAACCAGAGCTGAATTTGTTCCAGTTATTCAGTCCCTTCATTATTTGTACATGTGATTTCGTATTTTCTTGTTATAAACTCCGCCTTTCTAAATGTTGTGCCATGGAATCGTTTGGAAAACCCCTTGTGTTCCCAGACTGGATTTGTAGTCTTTAATACTCTCTATCTTCTGTTCTTTCTTCCACTCTAGTATTAGTTGCTGTGCAGGAGCTGTGCTCTGGCTTCCACAGTAATTTACTACTAACAGGGTAAAGCATGTAATAAATAAACCTCCAATATGTATAACAACTAACTTTTAAGTTCTACCATTAAATCCTTTTAAAGTGGAGTGATTAGGTTTCCATTTTGCACGTTTCTTCAGATTTTGATTTGAACTGAAATGTTTCTTTAGGCTATTCTGCAGCTGTGCTCACTTTCCTGATAGTGATACTGATAGTCATTCAAATCCGTCTTTTGCTATTGTAACCTGCTGTTAGCCCATTAGTTGCAATCTGTGGGAGGAGAAGAAGACAAATTGTGTCACTATTTCTTATCAAGGGACCACACAGTTGTTTGCCACTTTGACTTTGTGATGGATAGTTATCTTGAGAAGTGACAGGTGTGAGACTGGAAATTTAGAAGGAAACAATGCAGGAGCTCAGTAGCATTTTGTTATTGACACTTGGTAGATAACAAGAGAGTGTTAATCAATCTCTTGTGTTGTTTTTAAGCCCCTATTCTTTTTTGTCTTCAAGATGCAGTTTTTCTCATCAGACTGACATGGCAGGAAAAAGGTTCAAGTAGATAGCAGACTGGACACAAAAGTCAAATTCTAAGGAAAATAAATATTTGTTTCCTTTGGAAACTTTTTTTTAACTTTTAGAAAATGGGTCAGGGGTTGCAAAAAATAGAGTTTAAATATCTGAAATTACTTACAACTAGACATCCTGTTTTAAAAATAGTCCTTTTTCAACTTTATGCTCAGCAGGTTTTTTTATCTACATTTTGACAATTTAACTTGCTATAGTCCAGCTCTTATTATTTCCTTCCTAGATATAAGCTAAAGTGATGAAAAAAAAAATAAAATAATGTCCTGAAAGTTATAATTTACTTTGGTCTGCTCAAAGCCACATAGTTTAAGGAAATGCAAATCCAGAACAATTTCTGCTGGTATTTCAGATTAGATTTGGTTCCTTTATGGCTTTCAGAAAACTGAATAATAGTACAAAATTCACGGTTTTCAGAATGTTAGAAGTGGTGTTCAGTATGTTTGGGAAGCACATTAAAAATGACAGGAGTTTATGTATGAGCTGAGGTTCATGTTAAATAAGGATATCTGGGAAGAGATAGAGTTTAGTTCAAAGGGACACCAATGAACATGGGAGTCCGGCTGTACTAGCATGAAATCAGAGGCACAAAGAGTTCACAGTTGAAATAACCAAGATGAGAAATGAGGAGGATGCTACTGTTATTTGCTAAAATGTGTAAAATTATATAAACGATGGTAACTGTGTTGGGGCCTCCAGGGAATTTGAAAGAACTGAAGACCAAGCACTAAGACCATAAGCTCACATCTGAGCTGCAGGGCATTGTTAATTAATCTTAGTTTTGGATGAATCTGTTTGATTTATTTCTTTGTCTTGTCCTGTTATCTTGCATAAACCATGTTTTTTATGCAAATGTTCCTCATGATGGTAAAGTGACAATTCTAAGCTTTCCAGCGGCTCCACAATAAAGGATGGGCTTACTTGTACTCTGTGCTTTATTTTAAAAAAGTAGAAATTTGACGTATATTTGTTTGGTGAACTAAACAATGTGATTTTTTGACCCATAACAAAACATAGAATATGTAGTTATTCATTTTAGTAAGCCTGAGAGTTGAGTGTCCTGCTCGTGGCTTGTTCCAGAACATGCAGAAACATCCAGCGAAGCCTGCACACGTGGATGCCCCAGCAGCCATCCTGACATGATTTTGGGTGGCGTCAAGGATCTATATAGTAAGGGAGATGTTCTACATTGCTCTTCAATTCTTGCGCTGTGGCACAACAGATTGGTGAGTTGGTGTACGGGCACATTGGTTAACTAATTTAGGTTTCCAAGGTCTAGCTGGAAGGAACAAACTCTGGATACATTTTGCCCTCATCTGCTTACTTCAAAAATTTACATCTGTTTCGTCACATACTTTCTGCATGGCTATACTTTGCAAGGCAGAGTTATGACGTACACCATATCAGCTTCTTCTGTCTGACAGACATTCACACAAGCTTCTTTCATCTCCGCTGTGGGAAATGTTAAGGATGGCAAGTGATACACCACTACAGTTTGACAATGTCTCTATCAAGTTTCCGCATTGGCTTGCTCTCACCACTTTCCCCTTGCCTTTTGAACTGAAGTAGCTGTCAATGAAATCTCAGAGAGGTCTCATTGGATATGAAGCTCCTGTCAGGCAGAGCTGGGGGAATATTTATCTTGTGATCTTCATTTATGAGATTTGAGAAACTTGTTGCTGTCCATCCAAATCATGTTCAGGTTCTGTGAAAAGAACAGTAATCAATCAACGGTACTACAGGAAATACAGAATTCTGAAGCACAAGCATTAACTAGCAACTCCTTACACAACACTTGCCTTTTAGCAGCACCAGCTGACCACCCAGTTCAGCACCATACGTACCAGCGACATCTGTTCCCATGTCACTGTGGCTTTCCCAAGCAGAAAGGTAGTTTGTGAGCTTTATAGCTCCCACATATCTGACATTTTTATTTCATAACCTTGTGCTCCTGTTCTTGTACCCCATGCCCCTAAACCTTAGCTTTTGAATGCTTGTCTGCCTTACACCTCCATAACAGCTGAAAGGCACAAATACCCAACAGCAGCTGGGATTCTGAAGGAAAAACAGCAATAAAATAACATACCTCTAAGATGGAGACACATTCTGAATGCGCAAGTGGAGACTTTTAGTCATCCATGATAGACAGAATTTGATGTTTTACAAAGAATTGCCTAGTGTTGGTTGAATAGAGGAAGTATATCAGGAAAATGTTTAAGATATTCCTGTCACTAGGACTGATGACCTAGGCTCACATCTAGTGTAGCTAGAGACTTTCCGTGAAATACTATAACATTGCAGCCCAGCTTCTTGAAAGTATTTCAAAATTGCTGAAATACAGCTATTTTTTTTCAGATAAAACAGACAAAAAATATTTTCACTGAGTATTTCATTGTTCAAAACAGAGCAAAGGATTGCATTAAAGCAGAAATTGCTAGGCTGCAGTATATATGTATATATTAATCATTATATCTGAAATATTTCCAAGTGATACTCAGAAACCGCTTTGGGTTGTCTTTGTGCCACGTATTCACAGCCTGTAGCAAACAAAGGAAAGCCTGAGGACTCCAGCATTAATAAGACTTCCTTGTGCAAAGAGAGTTAAATACTTAAAGACTTACACTTTACCATACTACTTTTAAAATAGGGATTATTTTATAACATTTCTGACAGTTACTATTATATAAATGTCTAGGAAAAAGGAGTGTTTGATAGTGTGCAGTGTTCAGTACATAAAATGGTGGGCCTTGATTTTGACTGGGTCTTGATGGCTACTGTAATACAAACAAACAATAATAATAGCTTAAGAATATCAAACAGAAAAGCAGAACAGAATGGCTTTTATGCTTAGAAAAAGATTAGGTCAATTGATCTAGATTTCAGAAAGCAGTAGATGAGAAGACAAGTGTAACTTGTTATTGTTAGAAAGTAGAAATCTGTTCGCCTTTGATTTACTTGTAACACTGTTTAGCACACTGTTAAGTACAAAAAGAGCCAGGAGAACATAATATATCAGTGTAGTTGCTAATATTCTTTGGAAAAAGCGAATAAGGAACAAAAAGAATAAGCATGAGAGAATTTTTATCTAATACAATCCTTTGCTCAGTCTTGAGCAATGTTCTATCTAATAACATTCTTTTCTCCCTCGTTAAGCAGAACAGGGTTCAGATGAAATAAAATAATTTGCAGATGAATTGTGAATATGTCCTGTCACGCATGCCCTCTTAACAGCATGTCTCTCTGGCCTGTTGAAATACTTATATCATATGGAGAGACCTGAAAACTTTGAACGTTTTGGTCCACTGCCAAGAAAAACTATTTATCAATGGCACATACTGTGCTGATATATACCACAGGAACAGATTTTTAACTAGGAACGAACATTAGGACAAGACCCTTTCCCTTCCCTAGTGCATTAAGACAGACTGAGATGCTGTGCTCTCTTCTCCAGAACCTTCATGAGAAGCCTCAAATCTATCTCAGTAATGCAGTTCTGTTGAATACAGTATCAGGGTGCTAATAAAATTCAAAGATATTAATCTCATAAGCCTCACAAGAAGGAGCACCATGCTGTTCTCACATTTTATGGCTAGAGAATCAAGGTGCAGGAAGTTTATTTGGGTGGTCTGTAGGTGGCTGTAGGTAGTAGGATGTTCTTGCATGCCTGGAAGGGCAGGTGTCAAATGATTGGCTCTACTACATCATATTCTTTCTTCATAAAATGTAGCCCCATGTATTTAAGAAGAAGACTTTGCTGCCAGATAGCTGCTGACTCAGAACCAGCCTATAACTGTCTCAGCACATTCACAGTAGACACATATTCCTCAAAGTAATTTCTGGACTATTCACTCATTAAATTAGGCATGAGTTTTGAGAATGCACTTTTTCTCTGTAGCACCTGTACAGAATAGTGTGTCATGAAAAAGACTTTCTTTCCTTTGGCAGTCAAGCTAACACCGTCAAGGAAGCTCAGGGACAGGAACCTCAAAGATGCCATTAAGAATTTCAGGTAGCTCTTGCTTGAGCTGAAGGGTTGTTATCATTACATGTTGGTGTGCCACAAAGGTCAATTAGATTAAAAGCTCTCCTCAGCAGCCAATTAATATATTACTTAATATCAGGGAAAATAGGAAAAAAAAAAAAAAAAAGAAACACAATTACATTTTCAATAATGAAAAAGCAAGTGACTGCAACATAGCCTGCAAGTGCCATGCTGGAAGGCTGGGATAATTTACTGTGATAGGATTAAATTACAGTTCTTTTACTTTTGGGGAGGTTTAAGTCTTCAACATTAATATTTCTTTGGTGCATTAGCTGCATTTGCATTTGTCATTGGCTTGTACAATGGAATTTTCACAGGACTTGACATTTTGAAGTCCTAATTTAGAGCTTGGTCCAACTGCCTTTGAAGTCAACAAGAAGATTGCCACTAAGTTCAGAGAGGAGTTGGATCAGGCTTTATAATCACTACATCATCTCGTAATTTCACAGCTGATAACAACCATTTAGAAGTGTAGTATAAAAACTGTGATACTGCTGGGATGAATTCGGTGAGCAGCAGAATTCCTTCACGTCTAACATAAGTTTAACAATTTAAACAGATTTTAGAATTAGGTGCTTTCTTTGCACAGTAGTATCAGATAACTCATCCCAAAATTTACTGAGAAGAGTCTTTATATTTGCTCTCCGATCCATCTGAATCCTTTAATATACTTTTGTTTCTTTAACTTCAAATCAAAGAATGAAATTTCCCTCTCTCTGTCACCACAGGAAACAATTTTCTGCAAAATGGTTTCTTTTCCAGTGCATTACTAAAATGGCAGCTGCTAGGATTAGGTCTAGAATCATGGCAATTGCAAATGCTAACCCTTTTCCCATTACATTTCACAGTTTGTATATGATCAGCTACACTGTGTGCTCACTGTGCAAGTGCTCAGATTGCTGGGATGAACAAATTGAGGGCAAATCCTTTCAAAATGAATTGAGGCTTCGCAATTGTTTTGTGAATGACTATTTATTATGATTATAAACTCGAGGGTGAATGTTTCTGCTGGGATTGAGGGGTCCCCAGGGCTCAGGTGAGGTTGGTGTTTTGGCTGATCTGATAACACAGGTTTAGATTGACCTAAGTAGGAGGTATGTTGCTCACATGCAATCTTGCTCCTTTGTGTCCTTTAAATAAACTTGGAAGCATCAGACCAAAGAGGTCTTAAAGCTGATTAAAAAAAAAGATAAAGAAAGTGGTCTCAGAAGTGGTCTAGGTAACCCACAGTACTGATCATTTACCCATTGAATTTGCACATGGGAAAATGTTGCATGCCTGAAACTATACTTATGTTTTTCCTTCCAAAGAGTACTCTAAAATCCTTTAACATTTCATCCAGAACTGCTGTCTACTCATAATGTGAAAAACTTCCCAAAAAGTCATGATTTGCTCTTTGGGACAGATGCAAACGAAACAACATTGAGTATCAGTGTTGTTCCTTTTCATGGGTGAGGAAAATGTTTGCAATCTTTCTTCCACAAAAGATGCCTGGCAGAAGTATATGTCAGACATTGGGTACCAGGAAGTACCAACAAGTAACAAGTGTTGTAATGGCAAAATACTTTTATTGACATTATAATTTGCTGGTCCTGCTTCTTTTGCAGTTGTTGTTTGTCTCAGAGCAGCAAGACAAATTTGAAAGGATGGTTTTCACTCATTTTTGGGGTCTACAAAGTTTAGGACAGCAGGTGTTCAGGGTACAACCAAAAGCACTGATCTAGTTCCCTCATGATAGTGTAATGATCTTCACCTTATTATTTTTCCCTTATTTTATTTTTATTTTTTTCTTTTTCTGCTGTCCATATAATAGATTATATCCTATGCTGATGCTAAATACTGCCTATATGTGTATGATCTTTGTGATATGTGTTTGATCCTATGTTGGCTTCCCTTCCAGACTCAAATATGTAAAGCTTCAGAGTCCATATATACTCTAACACAAATCCACATGGAGAAAGACAGAGTAATCCTCCCTATCATGCTACAGTAGTAATCTAATTTAATGAAATCTTGGAGCATAGGCTAAACCAGAGAACCATTTCTGCCTTACTGATGTGGTTTACATGAGGCACAGAGCCTGAAGAGAGAATGATTTCTTGGTAATGCAGTGATCCATCCATTACTTCATATATTGAATGAATCAATTGACTTGTTTATGACATGCCTTATGTTTGGGGAATCCGAAATTCTGATTCACTTCAAGTCCTTTCAATTATAGTATATTCATTGAAAACAGATGCTTTAATATCCAGTTTGGGAGTTTTATAAGCTATGCAAATATTTTATTTTTGTATTTTTGTGGTGCTCACAGCCAAAACTTGATAGCAAATTTTTCAGAAGGCTGTTTTATCTTACAGAAACCTAGGGGAATTCATATTCCCAAAACTTACTTTTTCATTTGCAGATTATACATTGTACTCTACCTTAATTTTTGTGCCTTAAAAGTTTTCTCTAGTAAGGAAATGAAGGTATAATATCAGTCTCAGATGTTTAAAAATACACACAAATTTTTGGTCAATTTGGCTAAATGAAGGAGTGTAGTTATTAGACAGTGTTTTATGTTGTGATTTTATTTGACATTGTATAGCTAGACTAGCAGTGGAAAAGCTGGAAATTCTACCATAAAACTCTTCTACTTGTGTACTGAACTTTGAAGAAGTGCATCTCCTGAAATTTTCAAGGAGAGGCCAGTTGAAGAAAACCAGTTAAAGAAACAAAGCTGAGCAATGCTGAACCAAATATGGGTGCATTGCTAGATATCAGACTTTTGACAATGATTCATCTTTTCTCTATAATATTCCCATAGAGACACTCTAAAAATCAAATTAAAGCATGAAAATATTCATGCCAGACTAATGGTTATTTCTAAACATCAGCTCCTGAAAAGAAATCTACCCCAGCCCACAAGAAACAAACTCTCACACTCATAGACATTAGGGACACTGTTAGTTAACACATCCACTCCTCACCACTGCAGGATAAAAATATAGCCAAATATATATCCTTTAATATGCACCCCCTAAAAAGCTCTGAGCCCTTTTTTAAAAAATGTCTTCCTTTTTCTCAGGACCAAGCTATTTCTTGTTCTAATCCATGCAAAGGTACCTTGGATATAGATCCTCAGCAGCCTGTGGTAGCCCTTATCTTCTTCTTTTCCCCGTATTACTGCCTTCCATTGTTCTACTTCCTGTCTCAATCAGTCATGCAAGAGCTCTCTCAACACATTTTCCCCATATCTTAATTTGCAAGGCAACTGTGAGCTATTACCTATCCCCACTTCCTAATCACCTTATTATTTTTCTTATCACTTAGGTGCCTGTGTTTCAGATGATGGCTTAAGAAGGGGAATAGCCCTGAACCCCACAGGCCTGCTGTTCAACAGAGAACACAGGGCTCTTTTTGACCCTTTCTTCAGGAAGCAATTAACCATCAAAGCCATGGACAATTTTTCTGATCCATGAGCACTACTGAATTCACCAAGGTTTTCTAGTGGTTGGTTCTACAACACTGAATCATATCACAGAACAGAATGTAGAATCATCAAGACTGGAAAAATCCTCCAAGGTTGTCAAGTCCAAAATTTAACCAAATAGCACTCTACTCACTAAACTGTATCACAATCTAACATGTCTACTAATTTTGAATGCTTCCAGGGATGATTAATACACTGCTTCCATGGAGAGCACATTCCAATGCTTATCCACTATTTCAGTGAAGAAATTCTTCCCAATATCTAATAATACCCAACCTGAACATCCCCTGGTGCAACTTTCCTCTTGTCCTATTGGTGGCTGTCTGGGAGAAGAGGCTGACCCCCACCTGGCCACAATCTCTTTTCAGGTAGTCATAGAAGGCAAACATATCTCCCCTTAGTCTTCTTTTCTCCAGTCTAAACAATCCCAGCTCCCTCAGTCGCTCCTCATCAGACTTGTGCTCCAGACACTTGCCCAACTGTTTTGCCTTTCTCTGGGCAACTATTCCTCTTTCCACAGAGGTTGAATGCAGAACAGAACTACTTTCTTTTTCTTCAGTATATCTTACTTTCCTTAATAAAAAGATGCCTTAAAAAATATGTTACATAGTGTTTTCTTCATCTCCTAGTCTTTTAAGTACCTCTAATTTCTTGATGAATAGTACAGACACATGCACACACAGATACACACACACATGCAGACACTAACTGGTGTTTGCAAGCTGTACTTCCTCTTCTGGGTTAATTTAACTTTTGCATCTTAGGCATTAGCACTTAGGTACGTGCTGAAATGCTCTCCTGAATCAGAGCCCTAGTATTTAACAACATAAAGTAAAATGGATGGACATTTTAATGTTTCCTCTTGTATGTGAAGTACTCTTTTATCTCTGTATATTAGGAACATCTTTTTGGGGCCATCTTGAAATACTGCTCTTTTGTTTAACCCCAAAGCAGAAACACACATCTTGAATCACCCAGGGCGCTTTTCTTTGGGAGATGCAGGAGTGGACACTAGCTACAATTTTGAAGTAGTTTTGTAGGGTTGTGGGTGATTGATTTGCAAGATTGCACCCGCAGCTCATCATGCCACGGCCAGTAGCAAGGACACATTCCAGAAGAGCATGAGTGAGGCATTGCTCCTTCCTCCTGAGCACCTTTTCTCCTGCTTTATAGAGAAGAATGGCATTTCTCAGAAGACACTCATCAGAAGGTCATCAAGCTCAGAATTTTCTGACAATTTTTCTTCTTCTTTTTTGTAGCTCTGCAGGAATAATCTCACACGCTGTTGCTGGAAATTGGCCAGCAGAGTTATTTTAAAGTTTGTTTTATGATCTGGCTAAATTTCTAATAAAAAAAACCCCAACAAAAAAACCCCAAAACATTAAAAAAAGGAACCTGCTAAGTCATAGGTCAGGTCTTTGTGAGTCTACAACAAAATTGTATGCAATAAAAATAGATCGCACCCATTTCCATGTTAAACAGCATGAAAGAAACAACAGCATTTACAGTACATTAAAAGGAAAATGCCTTCTTCCACCCATAATAAAAAGCTTGAGTTCAGGGTCACTTCCTAATAGGTGTTATTTTCTCTATTTTAATTTTAACACCTGTGTTCCATGCCAGACAGTATTGTCATTTTTTCCGTTAGTTGGTTTAATGAAATACTGGAGCAGGGGGCACGAGCACTCCTCAAATACTGCTGCTTCCTGCCAAACACAACTAACCCACAGAAGGAGGAAGCCAGAGAAAGCAGCAACTGCCCCTAATTACAAACAGACGACTTCCAGTCCAGAGAAGAATGGGGAGGTTTTAAGGATGGAAAAAGGTCAGGAAGCCCATCTAGGTCAGCCAGTCTCTGGCTTTGAATTGGCACTTGTGCTACATTCACCCACCCCCAAAGCCTCACACACAGACTATTTTTGTTCTCCAAATAGTTGCCCAATGTGTGCTGAAAACTATTTATACTCTTTGGGATTGCCTCTGTCCTTCGTGCTTTTTGCCATACAGACTGGTTATCTTTGCTAAGTTAAAGACCAAACCTCCTATGAATGGGGAGCTCTTTCATTCCTATACAAGTCAGCAAGAGGCTCTGAAAAAATGAAACTTTTATTGCAGGAGAATTATATATTTCTATGGACCTTTTTATTCTGATTTCTGAAGTATTTTCTTCATCAAATATCATTGTACACTCTTCATGGATGAGGAACAAAACAGGAAACCTGATGTAAAGCAGAGATACTGCACTCTAATCACCCACTTTCTTGGGCAGATCTGACAAGTTGGAGTGTCCTGGGTTACATATGACTGATTTCCTCAATGCCAGCCCACTTTGCATCCATACTGATTTTCACACTGAATCTTGGATCCAGCTGGGCTGGGAACATGAAGCTAGCAAAATGGAGGCATGAATTTCTTAGTGATTAGTCCAAAGACAACCGGTAGACCCGTGGCCACATGGAGCAGAGCACAAGCTTATTTTATAAAGCATCTTGCAGCTTCACTCTTTGTTGCTCTAGGAAGCTGAAACTGCATATGGTCTCTGTGATTTGGGGTTTGGCAGCGAATGCACTGCACAGGACGATGATGTATGTAGCCTTTGTGTATGTTTCTAAGCATTTTCTTAGAACTAGAAGGTTATTTTGCTCAGGCAAATTAAAAATCCCCTAGAAGGAAAAAGGCAATGCCTATGATCTCTATCAAATATTTTAGCATGCTGCATGGTAAATGAATCTTTTTCTTTGCATATTTCCTGTGTTTGACAGCTAGAATTTTAAACTTCACTGTCAATATGACCGAAGGCTAGAAGACCAAACAATAATCATCCGTAGTGCTGAAAAGGCAGAAAAAAATGCTCTCTGACCTCTTTTTGACCATGCTGCACAGACAAATTTGTTAAACTTTCTTAATATCTGAACTCTAGTGTTCTTCTGTGTAGTTATAATTTTCATGAACCTTTGTTCTGCATGATGAGGATGGTGGTCAAAAGGAGTCATTAGTGTAACCACAATTTATTAGTCATAGATGACTGAGTTTGTTGCAGAAATTACTGAGAAACACTCCTCAACCTACATGATAGCAAGGGTCAGACTGTTTGACCATAATGGCCTATCCTGGTTTTAAAATGAACGAATCAGTTTTCTGACAGTTAGGCAATATGGGTTACAGCAGCCAGATTTCCAAAGGCTAGCACAACATTCAGAGTGAAAACAGAGCTAGTTTTACCCTAAAACAGTACATAAATCAAGGATATCTGTCTGTCTGTCTATCTATCTATCTATCTATCTAGCTATGAGATAAGCAGAACAAAAGGTTTGTAGTCAGTTTCACACTAAAAATTCTCTCTCTCTTTATAAAAAGCACTGGAAGGAAAGCAAAAGTATTTTAAACATCAAAGAGACTAATGAATAGGGATGCCAGCACATTCACTTATAGATTATATTGTCAGGAGTTGTTTTCTGGGCTAGGATACTAAACATAGTAGGAACTAGCAAAAAAAAGAACACAGCAAAAATGCAAATCTGTTAAATGTTGAATCTATTAATCCATAGCACACTTTCTTGTGAATCATACTTACTCAGACATTCAGCTCATAAATTATTTATTGGTTGTGGTCAAATGATTGTTGGCACTTTCGTAATTATCTTTTGTGTGAAAGGTTGCATAGTTTACAGAGGCATTTCAGTAGCAACTGAAGATCTATGAGCTCCATTAATATTACAGAGAAGAAATGGCGGTTAATTGTGGAGTTGTTATATATTTGTTCTTGAAAAGTGGCAAAGCTAAAAGGATTACATTCAATTTAAATTTCTTTTTAAAAGAGCACTTATTTTGTGAAAAGTCCTAGTAACTTACATAGGTCCTTTGTGCTGAGTGTTCAGGAATTAAAAAAAAAAAAAACCAAAAAAACCCAAAAAAAACCTCACAAAAGTAATTTTTGTAGCATTATAGACCTGTTAGAGTTTATCAGTGAAAGGAGGCCATAAGTTCGTCATGCTCTGTAATATCAATTATTAGGGCTGGAATGTAAATGTAAAATATTTTCTAGAGACGGACTTCAGCTGTGCAGATTTTAATGTCCTCCTCAAATGGGCCCCTTTTCCTTGGAGTCTGTCCCTAAAGATTGAATAGACTTGGCATAAAGTGCAAACAGATAACTGCTAATGGGCACCAGAGATGTGGAGATGGTGGAGGCTTCTAAAACAGCTGTTGGGATTTACTGTCTTATACATGAATTGGCAACACTTCTTTGTCACTGCTAGCTGCCCTTTTAGGTGAATGTACGGATATTAAAGCAGCTGATGCTTTAAATACTTATTTACAATTATGAATTTATAAAAAGCATAAACTTTAGGGACTTAATTTATTGTTTTCTTTCAAGTGAATGCTGGAAATTTGATTTAGTCCAATGTGACAAATGTTGAGATCTTTGATGTAGA
>VYXF01007718.1:112813-127680 GCA_013397295.1 Polioptila caerulea
TAATCTCCCTTTTATTCTGAAGGCAGGAAAGATTTTTAAAAAAGAGAGAAGTTATTGAAATTTGCTAGCAACACGGAATGAAGGTGATTAATTTCATACTCTAAATAATAACAATCAGACTAAGACAGACTTTCTGTCTTATAGAGACCTCATAGCATAGAAAGAAGCCATAATTGAAAAGGAGGTAGAAATGAGACTCACTTTCATAGTATGGTAAATAGAAATATTGTAGTGGTGTGCCTTACAATCAAATTATGTATTAGTGGTTTATTCCATGAACCCCACAAGTTTTGTATTTAGTTGTACCCTATATTTCCCCTCCTCTGAGGGCAGGACTGCTGCTTTGGAGCCCTTCCCAGGTCCTGGAAAGTTCTCTGGAGGGTACCAGGTGATAGGTCCTGACCCGGGGAATCCCCCTCTATCCCAGGGAGATTGGCTGTGGAAAGTATCATTCAACAGCCAGGTCAGCCCCTGAGTTACCCCAATTGGTCAATCCCTGGTCCCTTCCCCTGTCCTCACCTCTCCTTAAAAGGTGCTGTACCGAGCTGTTCTGCACTCTTACTGTGTAGTGGCTTTGAGGTGAGAAAGTCCCTTAGGGTGGCTTCAATAAAATCAAAGTTGCCACCTCAGAGTCCTCCTTCCTTCTCCTCCATCATCCCTATACATCTGCCACACAGTGCCACGCTGGGGCCCACCGGGTCAGTTGAATCTGCATAACAGAGGGGCTGTACCGAGGCTTGTACTGGGGACAGGATTAGCTGGGCAAGCTATTGAACCAGTCCCCATAATAAAATATAAAGCCAAAATCACCATACACAGATAATAAACAGGCAACAGTAAATTTCAGGTACAAGACTTTCATTAAAAGTAGTGCTCGAATCCTCCATAAACCTTCATACTGCTGCAAGCCAAGGAAGAAGGACAGAACCTGACAACCACTTGGGGAGCCTCCCAGCCTGAACCACAGCCTGATTCTGATTTTGGCTAGTTCATGGAATTCAGCGGGAATAGGACCCTAGTTCTGCTGCCTTTTGAAATAATATTTGCAGATGCCAGTGAGGTTTCAGAGAAAGTGGCCTTGGAGCCAATATGCAAGTACAAAATATAACAGAAATAGGACTTAGGTATATGAATTCCTATATGTAGAGGGGGAATATGCTTTTCCACTTAAGTTTTTATGTAGAATTTCCTAACTGCACCAGAGCTGACTCATAACATGATGTGCCCTGGTAAGTGAAACACAGGTACTTATTACAATAAGACAGCTCACTTGCTGCCAGACTATAATTTGTTGAGTTAGGAGTCTAAGAGGCAAACTGCTGTAGTTAGATGGTACAGTTTTTTACAGTTTTCTAAAACTTTGTTTAACAATGTTATATAAAATTCTTGGTTAAAGAGCTTGACTTCTCTGAAAAAGTTCAAGATCCTTATATATGTACATATAATTTCTTGGAAACAAATCAACATACTTTGAAAACACATTTAACACCAAAATACATGTGCTGTAATAGATTTAATGATCTTTACACCAAACTGTGCAATTAATTTGGATGCATTTGCTGGGAAATAAGTTTTTCTATGTATGGGAATGGACTAAGTAATGCAATGAATGGGGCAGTTCAGTCAGATCTTTGTAATTAATTAGGAAGGTTCCCTCTCTTTTTCTTCAGGAGAAAGAAAAGTTGTTTTATGTGTGTGAATGTTCTAAACTGTTTGGAATGGTAAAACCACTCCTAAGAGACTGTGTGAATATTGTGGTGCATCCAGCAATGGATTTGCTGTCAAAAGCGAATTTAATTGAACAGTAGTTTTCTTTGCTACCGCTTGCTCTTAAGAGCACAATGACTCATGCAACTGGCTTAACAAGTTTTGTAAGTCTTCATGGGTGGAATAATTCTAGAACATTTATTGCACAATATAAAAGATTCATAGAATAGGCTGAGGTTGAAGGGATCCAAAAGGATCATTGAGTCCAACTCCTGGGTCTGCACAACACCATCACCAAGAATTATACCATGTGCCTGAGAGCATTGTCCAAATTCTGCTTGAACTCTGTCAGGTTTGGGACTGTAACCACTGCCCTGGAGGGCCTATTCCAGTGCCGAAATATCCTCTAGTTTAAGAATCTTCTTCTCAATATCCAGACTAATCTTCCCCTGATAAAACTTCAGGCCATTCCCTTGGGTCCTGTCACTGGTTGCTGTCTTGTCTCTCACTGACACAGAAAAAATGTCAGTGCCTGCCCCTCCTCTTCCCGTCACAAGGAAGTTCCAGATTGTGATTGCATCTCTCCTCAGTCTCCTCCAGGCTGAACAGACCAACTCACCTCAGGTGCTCCTCATACAGCTTCCCCTCAAGGCTCTTCACCATTACTGTCCTCTGGACAGTGTCTAATAGTTTAATGTCTTATATTGCAGTGCCCAAAACTGCACTTAATACACCTAGTGAGGCCTCCTCAGGGCAGAGCAGTGTAGAACAATTTTCTTCACATCAATATGTGCTTCCCTTATGTTTGGATAGACCTGTTAACTAAGAGTGTCTAAAATACTTGAGAAATATTTTTGTCTTCGCTTTTCTCCAACTGAATATGTCATGAATTGAGTGAATAGAATCCAACAGTGCTCCATTCCTGAAAGCATCTTTCTGAGGGGAATCCCACTGGTATCTGAAAAAAGGCATCGTGGTGAGAATATGGAGAGAGCACAGCTGGAAAAATGCTATGGTATCAGCTGAATTCTGCTTTAGATTTCATTTTCACCAGTGACTGGACAGGACATTATGATTAGTGGAACTAAATAAAATGAATCACCTAATCCAAAAAGAAGGAAAATAATTTCCTATGAAAAAGAACTCCACGTAATTCAAAATCTACTTTTATTAGATCATGTTGCAGAAAATAAAGCTTCCTAATAAGGAGGAAGAATGGGAGATATTAAGTACAATAGAATAAATGTGGAGGCTGTTTGGATATAGAGAGGCCAAGGAAGAAATGTTACTATTGTAGAATAACCAACAAATACTCTCTTCTGTGGATTATTTGACAAAACAATCAGAATGACCACCTGCACCATTCACTTGAAGCCACTGGAATTTTAAAAATTAAAACAGAAAAGATAATATTTTAGAGTTTTCTAGATTTTTTTTATTTTAAGGAAAGAGGTGTCTCATCTTCTAGAATGGAATAAAATTTTCAAAGAATGCAAAACTTTAACATGGGAAAAAAAAATCTGTGCCCGTAAGTACTTTCAAAACATTTTTCATGTTTGTCCAAATATCTTGGAATGAAACCTAGAAGTGTTGCTCAGCTTCATTCTACACTGCTGTGCAAATGTTACCACCCGTTTTTACTTGGCATTTTCCCAACAAAAGACACATATTCCTCTGAACACATTTGACTGAAAATGGAGAGGAAGCTGTAGTTCAAAGCTAATTACATCTTGCTAGGTCTTCTTTTCTCAGTTATTCATTTCTGCTAACACATGCTACTGCTTAGCAGTCCTCACTGTTCTCGGCCTTCAGCAGAACCATCCACATCTCTTCCTGCCGTTAGCTCACACCATAAAAATACACACAAGCACAAAACAGCAGTTAACAACTTTAAGCTTTCTTTACTGCACAAATCAATCAGTAATGGCTGGCATGACTGGCAGCATAAAATATGTTTTTCATTCCAGCCTTTGAAATGAAAACTCTTTTCTTCAGAAACTTCCAGCTTTAGAGGACTAGATTTGAGAGGCCAAAATGATTAAAGAGTTTGTTAAAGTCTAGTTCAGATGCAATGTGTGCTTCCGCCAGACTAGTCCAGATTGGTTTAGGTGGTTGATCTGGCAGTCAGAATACTGTAGCTCTGGAAGAAAACCATGTGTTTGTGGGTGGTTGCATTTTTCTGTTGTAGTTTGAAAGTTGTATTGACTTACATTTCCAGTAAACTACATCAGCTTCTGTGTTTCGAATAACATGTACGGTACCATTACATGTAATTCAGTTACTACCCACATCACAGTCTCTTTGTAGGGGAGGTAGGGAATAGTAAGGATAATGTGGCCCAGTTACTAAGTGAAGAGGGATCCTGGCAGAGAAGGCAGATTCACAGAACACCTTCTTTGCATTAGTGTTCATTGACAAGAACAGCCTTCGTGGTCCTCTCACTCTGAAGACCAGGATAAAAGAGTGTTTGAAAGAAGTGTTGTTGCATTGGTCAAGCAAGATTGTGCTGGAGAACATCCAGGCAAACATGACAAGTTTGCAAGTCCATGGGCCCTGATGGGATGCATCCACAAGTGGTGATAGAGTTGGTGGATACCATAACCAGGCCATTCATGATCTTCTTTGAAAGCTCATGGTGGTCAGGAGAGATGCTGGAAGACAACAAATGCTATACCAATGTTCAAAAAGGATAAAAAGGAGATCCTAAGGGATTGCTGGCAGTCAGTCTCACCTTAGTCCCTGGAGCACTTCATTTGGGAGGCCATCTTTGTCCACGTGGATGACAGGAAGTGATCAGGAGCATTCAGCAAGGATTCATTAATTATAAATCTTGCTTGACCAACCTCTGTGCCTTCTGAAATAAGAAAACTACCTGGGATGGATAGTGAGGGAAGAGCAATGGATATTTTCTGCCCTGACTTTCATAAGGCTTTCAACACTTTCACTCAGAACATCCTTATAGGCAAACTCAGGAAGCGTGGACTGGATGAGTGGAAAGAGAGGTGATTCAAGCTGAATGGCAGATCCCAGAGGGTTTTGGTGCAGGATCTAGTTGGAGGCCTGTTATTAATGGTGTCCCCCAGGGTTCAGTACTGGGGCCACTATTTAACTTGTTCATCAATGACTTGGAGGAAGGGGCAGATGCCTTCTCAACAAGTTAACTAGTGGCACAAAATTGAGAGAAGTGTTCAATACCCCAGAGAATTGTGCAGACCTTGGGAAGGGTCCCGACAGGTTGGAGTTACGGGCAGAGAGAGACAGTCTGAAGTTCAACACAGGAAAATGTGCAGAGTCCTGCACTTGGGGAAGAATAACCCCACGCACCAACACAGGCTGGAGGCTGGCCTGCAGGGAAGCAGAAGGGCCTGGGGAACTAGAACGACCTAGGGATCCTGGTGGACAACAAGCTGTCCGTGGACAAGCAGTGTGTCCTTGTGGCCAAGAAGGCCAAAGGAACACTGGAGTGTATTAGGAGGAGCATTTCCAGCAGGTCCTGCCCCTCTGTTTAGCCCTAGTTGGCCCCATTTGCAGTACTGTGAGCAGCTCTGAGCCCCTCAGTACAAGAGAGACATGGAGCTCCTCTAGCAGGTCCAGAGGGGGCTCTGAGGATGACCTGGGAAGTGAAGAATCTCTCTTATGAGGAAAGGCTGAGGGAGGTGGATCTGTTCAGTCTCAAGAAGAAGCAACTGAGAGGGGACTCATCAATGTTGAGGTGGATCTGTTCAGTCTCAAGAAGAAGCAACTGAGAGGGGACTCATCAATGTTTATGTTTCTGAAGGGAGGATGTCAAGAGGATGGAGCCAGGTTCTGCTCGGTGGTTCCAAACAATTGGAAAAGAGACAATAGGCAGAAACTGATGCGCACGAAGTTTCACCTAAATATAAGGAAGAACTTCTTTACTGTGCAGGTGACCACTTACTGGAATAGATTGCCTAGAAAGGGTGTGAGTCTCCCTCAGTGGAGATATTCCAGAACTACTTGGACACAAGTCTGTGGCATGTGCTCTAAAATGGCCCTGCTTGAACAGAGAGGTTGGACCAGATGAGCCTCTGTGGTCCCATCCTACCTGACCCATTCTGTGATTCTGTGATTCAGTGATTCAGTGACTGTGAATTTTCCTTGGTCTATAATGCCTCCAGTGTTCATCAATGGTTTGTATTTACGACATCAGCTATATTCAAACTACCCACAACAGAGTGTACAATACAGGCATATGTCAACACATGTCTATATTTTACCAGTGAACATTTCACTGAAATGTGCTTTCAGCTCTCTTTGGTGTGCCCGACTGCTGTTTACTGAACAGGCACCCTCAATCTTGTGCCAGGTTAATCACTCGATTTGAATACGTGAATGTTTGTGAATAATCTCCTTTCTTCCTAATTAATTAAGTTGCAGGCTCTCAGTTACCATGCAGCAGATCCCCAAACCCATCTGTAACAGTGCTGTATTGCCATGGCTTCGAGTTACATACCCATACCACGCTGGATGTCGTGCTTATAAATTCACAGTATTTTTTCAGTTTTTAGCTTCTCCCCTTGTTTGTAAAACCTAAACACTTATGGAATCACAAGTTAAATAAATACTCCTTAAACATTATGTTGTAATACATATGGGGCAAAAATAGCTTTTATTTGAATAGCACATCAAAGATGTGCATTTATAGGCATATGTTATTCATTGAATGAGTATTTGATGAAGATAGTAAAATGAGGAAAGCTGACTGTGGAATTAGAAGGCTATAAATTATTACAAATATACCTACCTTTGTGTTTTTTTCTGTTTTAATGGGTTTTGGGCCAAGTCCTTGGTTAGTAAGAGAAGATAGTGATGAATTTTAGTAAAGGTGCACTCATCTGCATATCAGACGAATTGCAAGAAAATTGTTTCATTCTTACAATGATTTTTTTCCATAAATCTCCATTTTCTTCTAATTCCTTTAGTCCACTGAGATATTACTTTAATTATTCTGCCCTTGGCCATTACTGATCCATTAAACAGTGCCTAACCAGCCTTAAAGATGATGGAAGCTCATGACTTAAGTAGGATATACTGCAGCCTAATTCAAAAGTCAGTGCTGCTGAAGAGAAAGATTTCAGTTACCTTCAATGAAGATAGAATGGAGCACTTGACAGGAAATAAAAACTGACTTGAAAATCCTCACTGTGATCTTCACACTGTGCTATGCTTTCTAGGCTCCAACTAAGCAATCAAATTACAGATTGTAAGATTCCTGTGCGGTCAGGGAAATTTTTTCAGTAGCCAGGCCTCAACTTTAAACTTCTTCTTTGGGAGGAAAAAAGTGTGACACCCTCTGAACCCACCAAGGGCAGCTGTAAGCAGCAAAATGAACTTGGAGAACAAATGCCTTGCAAATACACCTACAACACCCTTTACCATATTCCTTTACTGAGTCTGTTTCATAAGGACTTAAATTTTTGCAGCAAAATACTTTAAGCCAACAATTTCTTGCTCTGTACAGCAATCTGCTTTTTGACCATGCGCATTTATTATTGGTGGACAAATCTGCCTTCCCATCACAGCCTCTTCTGGAAATAACAAACTGAAAATAGCGTGGTTAAAATATTTATGGTCCAGGAGCCTCAGTAGACTTTGATATTAAATAGCTCAAATAATAAATATTTTCTCTTCTTAGTTACTTATCATTTTAATTTTAACTCTGACCTTGAATGCAGCTTTCTGGTTACTTTGCTGGAACCTGTATTTCAGAAAAGTTCCAAATATTTGAAACAAAAGGACTGATTTTTATGTGATAACTCTAATTTTTGTATGGCTTACATTTTCAGCTCCTTCTCCCATTAATGTTATAATTAAGAGTCCCATTAATGGCTTTTGCAGGGTTGTATGTATGTGAACATGCTGAGAGCATTGAGTGTTCAAGATGCCTTTATTATAAATGCATTTATTGGTTTAAAAGATTTTTTTACCTGCCTGTGTCCTAAAAGCTGTTGGACTCCCAGCTTTCTCTGTGCTATGTAGAGATGGTATTTTTCACTCTAGAGGAATAAAAAGAGAGAGAAAGTTATAAGCAGTGAATGCTGGGAAATGAGCATGTTTCTGAGTGCACATTGCTGAAGCTTTTTAAATGAACTGACCAACAAAAAGAAAAGGATGAAAAGATACTTTTATTGAAGATAATAGTTCAGTCCTTGAAAAGTCAATAACCAGTTTATAGCGTTTAGAGCATTATAGCATTTCTATATTAGTATAAGGATTCACTTACGGAGTGTGCATTTGAGTATCTGTATTACTGCTTTTCACTTCCCCATCAGCAACTACCCAGTTTCACCCTGAGTCCTCTTCCTCAGGACTGGAGATTCACTCATACCCTTTGTAATGTATAGACATACAAAAGCATCACCACAAGAATAAAGAAAAAGATATCACCACAAATCATGGCAGGATCCCTAAACTTGTACTTGAATTAATGCCAGTGTAGCCATGGAGACATGGAGCTCATTTCAAATTTTCCATCTGAGGATTTACCCAGCAATTCAGGCAAGATTTTAAGCTGCCCTTCGTGTTGCCACTCATTACACCCTGAGCCTGCATTTACCTGCACACCCTGCACAATCTGCTATTGTGGCTAGGAATAAAATGTTAAGATATTTCACCTTTTATAACATAGAAACAGAGGAGGAAGGAAGAGATCCATTCCCGAGTGAAGCATTCATGGCTATTTCGTTGCTGGTTTTATCTTCTGAGAATTGTAAATCTGGAATCTATTTTGAATGGCATGGAAATATTTTCAATGACAAATCTTCTATTCATGCTTTCCCTATAAATAATCGAAGATGATAATTGGAAAATGCTGATATTCGTATTTCTCATCAAGGAGAGCAGAGTCATGTAAGTGCTGAAAACATAACCTGGATCTCTGGTCTGCAAGTTGTCAACTCCAACTCAAGTTGAAGTTCCCAGGCCTTATCACTGTAGGGAAGAAGATTTCTTGTGTCAAGAAGGTCTTGATCTATGATAGCAAATGGCATTTCTTGACTGTATTAACTGTCCTCAACCCCATGTGTGTGAGAATTAATATCCTGTTTGAAGTGACACCCCTCCAAAGATATTGGGCTGCTAGATCACCTTCAGGAAAGGTATTCTCAAACAGTGCTGTAATTTCCTTGAAATATAGAGCTAAGTAAGGTATAATTTATAAATAATTAGAAACCATTGTTTCTATTACAAGAGAGAAAAATAAGTTGCTGCCTTCCTAGATGTGTCAGACCATGATTTTGTGCATTGGCAGCAGAAAAAAGAAAGAAGAGTCCAGTTGAAGGAAGAACAGAAGTTTGGAAATAAAGACGAAACTTAGAAAAAATTTCTAGAAAAAAAATTAATTTGGAACAGCCTGAGGGCTGCTCTTACTCATGTTATCTGAGTTAGTTGAGATCCTGAAGCATAGTACCACTTTCTTTCTGTCCCCACTTAACCAGAACAAGCCTGTGATCAATAGAAGTCACAGGATGTGTTGCTGTTCTCTCTGCGGGCCCCAAATTAGCATAATTTCTTCAATCCCAGATTTCACACGGTGATTACTCATGATAACAAAATGGATATAATGGATTGACATCCTCATTTTTGCTCTCATATATCTCTCTACTAACCATGATAAACAGCAGGGAGATTTTAAATATTAAGCACTCTTTAGTAACTAGAATATTAAATGATCCTAATCATACTCTTTGCATGTGATTATTTTCCCTAATTCCTCTTTTTTCCCCCCTAAGTCTACTAATTTCCAGATTTGAAATGATTCTGTTCCAGACCTGAATTATTTAAGTGTTTGCTACAGCTTGTGGGCTTTTTTCTTTTTTTCTTAAAATTTACCTTTAAAGTAATTTTCATGTACAGTTATTTAAAAAAAATGTTTTAAATGTCTTGTGTCTCTCAACTGCATTGTATTGCTTTTTAGTGGTAATACAGTGACTGCCTCAAACAGTGAGGTCAACTTCACATCAACAGAAACAACAAAAACAGCTTTAATTGGCTTCAGACAAACTCTGTGACTTCACCTCCTGGATAAAGTTAAAGTTAACCATAAGATGGAAAAAAAATATCTCCTCACTCTTTCTTTCCTTCAGTCTTTTGTCAAGATTGACAAAGATAATGCTAACTCTTCTAATATTTGAAGCAATATACTGTTTAAAACAAAACCCTCCCCTTGCATCAAAACACCTTTACTCTTGTTATTTCATTTTTTTGAGACAGATGAACTTTCATTGAATTCCCTTGTATGCCCTAAACTTTCCATTGCCTTTAGCAGGTCATGCAGGTATTATTTTAGTGGTAAGGAAAGATAACCTGATTTCTTGATGCAGGATTTGTGTTGATGCAGCTTTACTCCAGTGTTACTTGGAGTGCACAGGCAGGTTTTTTGGACACCAGAAATGTTTCAGATCCTCAGTAAGTACTTCCTTGGATCTGACATGGGAATCTGCTGTGTTTTTGCAAATCCTAAACCTACGAAACAGCCAACCAAACAACCAATATGCACATAAGCAGCAATTCTGAATAGCAGATGGCAAGAAGAAAAATGCCTGTTTCCCTCTTTATGGTTAACACTTGCAGCAGTCTGGGCTTCGTTGCTTCTTGTTGCCTGCATAATGGTGGCCTTTGGGAGAATGTCTAAATAAACTAAGTCTGTCCCTTGTCTATTTTTATCAGTAATAATTGTGATGATTTCACAAAAAACATGGTACTCAGAGTGTCCAGTAAACACCAAAATTTCATGTGTAGACGTTGGGTTTTATTAAAGAGTTCACAATACAAGAAATATTTCACAATCACCAACTCTTTCTGCTAATGGTTTATAGTAATATCCTTCACTAACTATCTCTTCATTGTGACAGATGAATGGCAAGTGATTTGGTGCATATTTAAAACTTCTTGAAATACACTGGCCAGTTGAAGTTGGCAGGCAAGCTTTTTTAAAAACAACTTTGATGTTTGGATTGCACAGTCATATTCACCTGACTACACATCTTTTTTTTTTTTCTAGAATAAGTGTGACTAAATGATATAGCATACACTCAAAAGAGGAAAAACCCATGTTAAAAGGATAGTCACTACCATTTACTTGTGCTTGTGTAATGTATACTTCTGAATGAGCTTTTCCAAAGCCCATTAAATCACTTGAATTCACCTAGTTAACTGCAGATTCACTGCTTGGAATATCATTGCTCTGTGTTATCTTCAATATCAAGATACTGTCATATTCATTTGAATAATTTTTTGGTTACCACTTCTACCACAAGAGTGACAAGTCTACTCAGGTCTGTTTAGAAAATAGGTTAAAGTTGTGCTATCAGACAAATATTGTATTTTAGCTGAGGACAACTTGATGTTTCAAACCCAGTCTGGCAAGACCATGCATTGCTGTTTTATTAGTGTAATTTGTGATTTATTCGTAAACTTTGAAGTTTCTCTTTGCGCAGATAACAATAATGTTAGTCTCCTTCATTGCTTTCCAGCTAAATTAAAATTCTGATTTTAGAGTCTCATGCTACTTGATCTATAGTAATTGATTTAGAATAAGATTTCCATTTGAGAAAAATTCAAACATGATGTTTAGTTTAATGTAGAGTTAAATTATGTTTTTACTACATTACTATATACAGAAAAAGCATACATTACATCTGGCTATAATTTTTTCTGCCAGTTTTTTTTTTTCCTTACATTTCCTGTCAGTACTGTGTCTAATATACGTATGAAATAGATACACAGAAGGTTGAATCAATAGACAAAGGGATTATGGAGAGTCACATTTGGACTTCAGTTTTCCTGGAAGAAAAGAGGATTTCTGCAAATTTAAAATTGGTATTCCCTCTATATATCAAAGACAATAGTCTTTGGAGGTTTTTTTTGGGGACAGGATGGTAAATATTATTTTATGTAACATAAACAAAAGACTATCTATACAGTGCAAGAGATGCAGGGAAGGAAAAATCCCATGAAATGTTAATCTGCTGGAAAACAAAACAAAAAAAATGGAAAATAAAAATGAAAGAGAGGAATTTTGCAGGACTTAGAATATTCCTTAGGATTTTAATGAACTGCTCAAAGTTTTAGAGAACAAGGTGTTGCAAAGGTGCAGTCAACTGGGAACAAGATAGGCTGAGGTTACTCTTCACCATGATAAAGTAGGAGTGAGACAATTTCATTGGAATTATCCAAAGACAGCTACCTAATTGCTTAACTGGAAATTATTTTGCATTATTTCTTCTGTTGCAGGCAATCCTTAGGAAATACAAAATACTGATAAAGAGCTCTTTTTCATGAAAAAGATTTAAATTTTTAAAGCAATAAGAAACATAGTTTCTTATTTTAGGAACTTTAGGAACTGTAATCATTTTAGGAACTGTAATAATTTTATTTAGGAACTGTAATAGTTTTATTTCTGTTTTGTTTGTTTGTTCATTTTTCTTTTATTTTGCTTTTAAATTTTGGCTTTAAACCAGATCACAGGCTAGTCTTTGCTAGGAATAAAAGGTGTATCCAAATTCCCCAAGGTAAAATGTTGATTAAATCTTCCTGATGATTAGTGGCTTTGTTGTCCCCCATCATCTGTGCTGTAAATTCCACAAGCCCTAGGGACAGCAAATAATAAGCTTTCTTTAGCAACCCATACAAAATAACAGTACAAAAAGTCAATTAAATCTCTAGTTCCCTATTTTGCTTAGACTACAAGAACATATCTGGACTTCCTAGCACATGATAAAAAGAATTAGTCTTTCATGGGTATGCAGAGAAAGAACTAAAGAGGACCCTAAAAATATATAATGTTACCAAGTTCTCACACATCATTTGACCACGAAACAGCATGAACTAAAAACGTAGTATAGTTACTAAAACACATGAAGAAAAGTAACACAAATGCTGCAGTACTCTGCATTGGATATACATGAAAATATAGCACTATATTGGAGAAGATTCTTTTTTTTTTTATTTACTTCCTCCTGTCATTGAAGTAGAAGGCTAGATGAAAAAGAATAGTTTGCTTTTAAGGGGAAAAGAAATCAACATTTTTACTTTAAAAGGCTAATGAACTCAGCAGCTCAGCATGTCCTTTGCTAAGACGAGGAGAAAGTCATCCTGTTGTAGCTGTTTAAACTCAAGGGTCAGATGACTGATAGAGTGCATTGTCTGGAGACTTTCACAGTTCAAGTTAATGCTATCAAACCCTTTAATTACACCAATATACAGCTGATAAGAGGCCCTAATGGCCTTTTCATATCTGTATGGTAACTAGGACATGCACCATATATGGGTGTAAGATTGATACCTATATGACTTTATTCTGATAACTTGACTTCCTGTCAAATGATGCATTGCAGAAGCTTCTTCCAGCTTCTCACCTCTTTCCCTTTAGTGTTTCACACTGCAAAGAAAAATTCCAGTTATCTAGCAGTGTCTATAAGCATGAAAATACAAAAAAGATCTACATAGAATTAACAGAAAAATGTGGCTTACTGAAGCATGATTTTCAGCAGCATATTAACCCTTAATCCTCTGTCAGCATACCTGCTGGATTGCCTAGCCTTTTGCTTCGTTTTTTCCAGTTAGTTGCTAACTTCAGTACAGAAAGTAATATTTCTAATAATTTTGTCAGAAACAAGTTGTGACTGCAATACTGTAGCATTAACTTTACCCTGGTCATGCAATTTCTCTGTGAAGGGAACTGTTCTTACACATACCTATACCTATACCTATACCTATACCTATACCTATACCTATACCTATACCTATACCTATACCTATACCTATACCTATACCTATACCTATACCTATACCTACTATACCTGTAGCTGTACCTTTACTTTTGCCAGTTATCTTATTGTTTAGATTCATTTTCTTATCTTGGGAAAGCAGTGGAAAGAATAAATGTTCTACTACAGTATGAGCATAAAGTTTACATAAATATAATTTCCTATGTAACAGTTATGGGATGCACAACTGGTGAGCCAGAGTGCTGCACTCCACTAGGAATATTCATGTTGGGTTAGAGACAAGTTATATTTTCCACTGGAGCAAGGATTTTAACTCATAAACAGAACAAATTGTGGGTTTTGAGGAATGGAGATGTGTTACGAAGCAAGGCAATGCAGGGTGCCCAGACAGGTGCAAAGGAGATTCCTTTGTTGCAAAAATCAGGCCTTTTTAAGCAGTTAGGCCTTTATGAGTTACACAGTTTTAAAACTTTAGAAACATAATCCAAACAACCACTGTACACAGTGATGAGCGTATTGGTTATATAAATTGTTTTTCTATTTCAAATTCAGCTGAGTCACTTTCTCATAGTCCTGTTCTACTTAGCTGAGGTAGCAAGCCCTGAGCCACGATTTTCCCAGGGTAACAAGGCCCTTTCTTTGTAAGGCTTTACCTGTACATAACAGAGATACTTTTCTGGATGTCATATATGCCACTTCTGACGTGTACATGCTTCTGGAAGAGAAGAAAACCAGTTCTGTAGGAAACAGTAATGACATTTCCCATCACAGTTCACTCACAATATCATGGTGAACACAGCATGTTCTGCACCTTCTGACTTCAGTCCACCAAAGCATATTTAGTGTCTGGTTTCAATGAAGCTGCTTTTTACTTTAATGACCGATACCAGTGTCCCTAAAGTTAAATGTGTGCTGAAGTGCTCCTCTGGCTGGGATCTTTGCGCAGCAAAAATACAGATCTGGGACACTAAGTTGTTGTCATTGTGACAAATGCAACAATTTAGAGGAAATATCCCTGTAAAGATACATGAAATGGAAGATCTCATCTCCTGCTGAATGATTGTAAGGCTTCTCACTGGTTGGGGAAGTAGCATGCAAAGTTCCTGGCATGCACATGTAAAGTGAATTATTATTGTATTAAAAAACTACTTTCCCCCAAACATTTGTTTCTCATCTGGCACCAAATACAGTTTAATTGCAAGTTGTTTTATGCCATTTTCAAAAAGATGCACAGGAGGTTCCTAAACTTCCCGTGTATACACATCTCATTATATCTCAGTAGGGTTCATGTTTGTACCACCTGCTCACGACTGGGAACACTTACCCTAATATCTCTGCAACAAATTTTAGCACTGGGGTCCTTCTGACAATGCAGTTGCAATCTTCATTACAATCTTTTTTTTTTTTTTT
>VYXF01007718.1:127793-165163 GCA_013397295.1 Polioptila caerulea
ACAGCCCAATGATTTCGCTATTTTTACTTAATGAGAAAGAGCAGTAAAGTTCTCAGGTCAGAATCTGAATTATAATTGGTTACCAGCTGTTTACAAAACTGAACAGCAGGAGGATAACACCATATTATTTATATGGCTAAAATATCTGCTTTCATGGACTGGCTGCCTCCTTCATGAGGATTTTCTAGTGCTAATAGGAGAGGAGTATAGGCTTTGTATTTTTAGGACAGTTTTGGATACAATACATGTTAATAATTCCAGGACTGGTGTATGTTTAGCCCATTTACAATGTATTGTCAGGATTACTTGTCTGCCTATAAGCCAAAACAGTGAGTTAAATCCCTCATCAGGATTTGGGTTCAGATCCAAACTAAAATTGAAGTGTAATACTAGGAGAGTTGCATTGTTGGAAGAGATGTGGCTTGGATAAGGTGCTGAATCAAGGTATCACCTGCATTGCTCTGATGGACAACCAAGTGGCAGTTAAAGATTTCCAAGCTCTTTGCAGGAGGAGAGATGTTTTTCTGGATCTATGGACACTTGAGCATCAGTTTGATATGACTCCCTGAAACATCATTTCTGTTTCTTACTCATCTGGTAGAAAAAATACAGCATTATAGTGCAACCAAAGACAAGTATCATAATGCATATGTATATGTTGAGGATTAACATGATACTTTTCTTTCTCCGTATTAGTTTCTCACAACTGGGACACTGCCTGGATCTTTATTCTCTTTCCCCTTCCCAAAACCAGAGATGTAGCAGCAGTACAGACAGGCCAATGTTGAATGAAAACCCTATTTTCCAATGTGTTTATATGGAGCATGCAATCTCTTCCTAGTTTCCAACTGAGCATCCAGTGCAGAGTCTAAGGAACTCTGAACCTGTTTCCATTTGTTTTCTCACCCCAGCTAGATCATCCAGGCCATATCTGTGCTTTACCCTTGCAGCATGTAGTGATGATGCTGCTGCTCTGGCAGTGGCAGAGATTTGGGCTTTGATGAATGTATTTGTGTGCAGTTATCCTTTTGATAAATTTTCTTGAGGAAGACAGACACAGCAGACAGTTATATCTCAGATATTTATATCTGGGACAAAGGCTCTTCTCCAGCCCAGATGCTTTCTCCTTGCCAAGCTCCAAATGCTTGTTTCCAAAAGAAGTGTTAAAACTTCTCAAACTTTTCAGGAAAGCTCTTTAGTATCTTCCATAATGGGAAGAACTAAAAAAACTAAAGTGTTGGAGCTTGAACTGGCTGTCCCAAAAGCAAACCTATTGGTCACCAGTTCATCCCAGACAGATTGTTCCTCTGTGTCCAAATGAAAAACTTCTATGGAAAATCTTTAAAACTCCTGTGGAAGGTGAATGCAGCCTGTTCATACAGCTTGGAGAGACCAAAACAAAAACCAGGGTAGCACTACATTTTATTTATCTTAAAGGAGGTGTAATTCTTTGTGTTGCTTTGTAGATACCTTAATTTTTTTTTTTTAATTTTTTTTATTTTTTAATAAAAATCATATTTTTGGGACAAGATTGCATCCTGGAACAGCTGCCTTGTAGACCACTCCTACAGCTGTTGCCATCTATTGGGATTGCTGTGGCAGTTGTAGAGTTGCTTGCACTAAATCAGGAGTATTTGTGCAGTCTTGGTGGGTTTCCAGCACTTTGTAGCCACTCGAAAAGAGTTTACAATCCAGCTTGCTCTATACAGCCACTAACTGCTTCATGAGCTAATCTAGAAACTAGTGCTATGTCCAGAAAGCACCACAAAACCCTTTCTAGCAATTTCTTCTGCTGATCTCATATTTTCTGCAATTTTTCTGGATGATCTTATCTTTAACATAAATTGTACAGAACCACAAAGAGATAATGTATCAGATCATCACTGTTAGAGAAAACAAAAATTGCCAAGGTTCCCTGAAATTAGTATTTTCTTCTGTGTGTCACGTTATCTGTACCCCTTATTACTTTCACCAGACTCAGATGCATGGGCCATGCCTTTGTTTTTTTTTTCTCTCTCCCAGCTACTTGATACTGAAGTCACCCTTCCTCAAATGAGGAGTAAGAGGCTGCTGCTCTTACTGGCAGGGATCAGAGGAAAAATGCCATAGTCCTCCACATAGAAGCTATTTAGGTCACCCCACTTCAGAGGTGCTGTTTGAATTAAAGTTCTATATTTGCTGCCGTGTGTAAAAATTCGTGGTGGCATAAGAGAAACATATTGTTAATTAATTGCAGTCTGAAACACGTCAATCAAATGTGTTTGCGGCTAGTAATCTTCATGCTAATCACTTTCTCAAACAACACCCCAGTCCATCTGAATTATGTCTAAATTAATCTAAGCAAATCTGTACATCCTCTTTTAACATAAAGAAGTAGTGTTGTGTTCATTTGTACACAGATAGACTGCCTTAGACAACTAAAGAATCATCTGAGATTTTTCTCTATCTAAATCAAAGTTTTCTTTTGAAAATTTATTAATAACTTCTCTATTATTTTTTCTTTTTTCTTTTTTTGTACTTCATGTATGTTTGTACATCTTTGGAAGATAAAATGTACAAAATTAACTTTAAATGGTATAATTGCTACAGTATTCTTCTGGAAAGGCTATTAAAGAGCTTTCAGAATGGTGAAATTTGTTCTGTGAGCTCTGATATATTTCAGCATAGAAAGACTGGACTTTCAAATGTGATCATCTGGCTATTAATGATTCATCCATTCCTAACTCTTTGGACCTAAAATGATCTGTGAATGAGCCACTGCCCAAAGTTGAAGTTCTTAACTAGACTTTACCTATGCCAAAAAAACCTGTTGCATGCAGGACTTAGCCCTGAAATGATTGATAACTAGGGCACCAGTTTGTTGATATGCTGAGAAACATCTGTAGTTAAATGACCTGGACATCTGCCCTAACATTAATTTAAGTAAATAATAAATGTAGTACTTCCAGAAAAAAGTTACAGAATTTTTTAATGGGGTGATGCATACCTTTTGCTGCATCTTTTTAGAGCCTACTTTTCATTGAAATTTTTCCTACAAAGTAGAGTTCCTACAGTGCTATTGAAAAGTGACCTCTGCATCTATAAAAAAATAAAACAAATCAAATAACTTTAAAAATGATGAATACAAAGAGAACACAGCAATTTGGGCAGAGCTCTCTAGCTTTTCAACTATAACTATGATCAAGACCAGTCAACCTAGACTGTGGTCTCATTCTCTTGATCTAGACAGGCTGTGGGCTTACAAGTTAGTCTCTGAAGACACCAAACTCAGCATTTACCTGAAGTTAAATATTCTTCACTTGAGGATCTAGTTTATCTAAACTAGAAAGACAAATTTTATTTGATTTCAAGATCAATATGGCAGAAATCCCAGAGCTCTCCACCCATATGGTAGGAACATATGTGTTCATTGAGCTACACTCCCTTTTTCCAACTCCACTAGGAAAAATGCCTTTTCCCCATTTGCTCTCTCCAGGATTAAGCCAAAGTCTATGAAAGTCTTTAGAAATATTTTCACTGGTTTCAGCAAGCTCTGGATGGTGCCTTTCATTCCAGTCCATTCTGGCATCATTGTTACAATGACCAGCCACAGCTTGATATTCCTCCTATTGATATCTTCAGGAGATGGCTATTCCAGCTTGTCCAGACAGAAGAAGTGGATTTCTAGAGCATTTTCCAACTTACAGACCTTCTTCCTCATAGCAGAAAATACTTGAAGTGGGTTAATTTGTTTGAAAATCGATGTGTAATTTTGTCTTAGCTCCTTTCCAGCATGCTTTACACGGTTCAAACAGAGGAAGGCTCTCTGCTCCTACAGATGAGTGACACACATTACCTGGGATGTCAGGAGTTGGGCATTGTAACACATCACACTATGCAAGCACGGGTACCACGATTTTGGTCTCCCTCCATGCCTATATGCAGCAGGAGCACTGCTACAGCACAGGTTAATCCCTGAAAAGTAATAGCTCTAAATCTCTTCCCTCCCTCATTCAAATTTGCTAATAGTAATTAAAGATGGCTAAAGCACAGGTTTTATTCATGATGTAGAGAGAAGTGATTCTGTACCTGGAGGAGAACTCACTCCTGATCTTTCAGACCTAAGTTACAAGTTCAACATCAAGAGCTTCTGCAAGAAGACAACAGCCTTGATGGCCTGTACAGGACTGCGCTTAGTGCAGTCTTCCTTCACCCACATGGAGAAGAATCTTTCATCTTTTTGTATCTTGACTACATGTAAATAGGTTTTGATAAGTTAGTAGATGGAACATTTCACTAAACAATGCACTCAAATTTTATGAATTCTCTTTTTTTTTTCTGTTTAAACAGGTGATTCCAGTGCGTTATCCTCCACAGTCCTTTCCAAAGATGTAGTACTTAATCTCAATACAAAAGTAAAACAAGAAATTTTATCTTTTTCTATAAATTTCTTCTTGGCTTGACAGCGACATCTGTAGAAGTTGCCTCTTTCCCCAGAAAAAATGTCCAAAATCTTCAGTTTACTTTTGCAGAGACACTTTGCTAAATCAATAACTTGGGTTGCAGCTGCATGGCAAGTGATGGCTAGCTATGCAGTTACTGAGACACTGTTGATAAGAGCAAATATCCCTATAATGTTTACAGAAATTTGATTAGGGTGGTTGAATACTACTGAGTAGAAAAAGAATTTGCAGAGGAAAAGGGACAGAATCTGAGAATGTGATTAAAAACATTTTTTTTCTATGTTGTGCATTCTAAAGATGCTATACCTGGGCTTTGGATTTCTATTTCTCTCTCTCTTTTATTTTTTTTCTTATTTTTTTTTAAGTAAAAAACATAATATTTCACATTTGGAATAATTCCTTAGTTTTGGGAACAAATTATTAAAACTGAGCATATGGAGGTCTTAAAGTAGAACCTTATGGGAAGGGAGAGAAAAAAAACCCAGTTGATCAAAGCTGTTCTATAGAATCTTAAACTAAAATAAAATATTGCAAAATTATGATGAAATAAGATTTCTTTTCCTCTGAGTCTCTTTTCTGTCCTCAATTTTCAAGTTTATTTCATTAAATAAGTGAATGTTACATAGGAAATAAACTTTTCCACCTTCAAATAAATATTTTTATGCTTCTTGCAGCTCTTGATGTGTTTTTTCTATCTTAGAATATGGAAGATTTAGTGCTTTTTTTGTGATATTCAAAAAAGATATACAAAAAAGGTATAGAATTATACTTATAGACATATTTATTTTATATATATTACCTTCCCATAAGATTGAAGATAGGGTGTTGAATTTTAATAGTCAAATAGCCTCTCTCTTTATGAACCTTATGTTTGCCCATAGGAGACAACTATTAATTTTAAGTGTGAGCTAGGCCTTGAGTCCAAGTCCTCAAGCTATTTAGGCACAAATAATTTCAGGTCCCAATGTGCCTTAGGGATAACTGCACTAAAAATGCTTCCTCTAATAATATGCTCTAGAATTTTTTCTTGCAAGGTGTGAACCTGCACTGATCAAGTGCTGTGTGATAGTATTGATATTACTTAAGCACAGGCAAAAAAGTAATAACCTCTAATGTCTGAATAAACACCTTCCTGTCCCTGAGATTATTCAGTCTCCTATGTAAATGTTGATTGCTTTCTTTACAGGTTTTTCTACCCCAAGTCAGCATCTTGAAATCAACCATTAAATTCTTAACATGGTTTGTTCTGTCTATGCTTTAGTAAGATCATGTATGATTTACTAAGCATAAGCAATGGTTGCAGTGAAAAAGGTTTCTAAGGAAAAAAAGGAAACACGAGGTAAATGGGCAAAAAGTTAACAAACTTTGGCCTGTGAAGTCTCATTTATCCTCCCCATACAAATTCTTAGATGATGTGATGTGTATTACATTTAAACCTTTGAACACCCACTCCATCAGTGATTCTGATTTATGGTGGAAAGCTTTGTCCTGATCTGCTATTATCAGTCTACTGTAGCAAAATGATCCTGTAAGAAACAGAAGCACTGAAGGCTCTGTAATATGTATGACTCCAACTTCCTCATGAGGGGAAGAGGGGGAACAGACACTGATCTCTTCTCTGTGGTAATGAGTGACAGGACCCAAGAAAATGGCCTGAAATTGTGTCAAGGGAGGTTTAGATTGGATATTAAAAAAAGGTTTTTCACCCAGAAGAAACACACTCCCCACGGAAATGCATACAACAGCAAGACTGAAAGTGTTCAAAAAGTGTTTGGACACTGCTCTGGTGTACATTTTGTGATTCTTGGAGTGTTCAGTGCAGGTCTAGGAATTGGACTCAATGATCCTTGTGGATCCTTCCCACTGAGATTATTCTATGGTTCTGTGATACATTGGATCTAGAGAAACTTGATGAACAGAATGCCCAGAAGAAGTGTCTAGAAAAGCTCTATATCCTTTTAGAGAGGGGAGAGTCCTGAATCCTTTGTCCACTCTGATTTCCATGTGAAGTCCATGTCCACTTAGGATGACAGGGACAGGTGGAGAGGGTCTCCTTCCAATATGTGCTTTAAACAGGCATTTGTTTTATTCTGTAGATGACAGTTACAACAGTGTTTTAGTCGTGTATTTCCCATTTCTTTAACAGAAAAAGGTGATATGAAAGAAAGAGACTAGCAGGTAGGTGCGTCAGCATTTGATTATTCACCTATGCTTATTTAGGTAACTGAGTAAAGTCTTCACAGCATTTTTAAGGGTTTGGTTGTCAGTTACACAACCATCAGTTTGCAAGCCTTAGATAAATTTACGTTATGAATTTGTAATCCTGTGAAAAATCAGATGTGCACATACGTTTGTGTTGTAGGGCATAAATGCAATTTCTTCCCCTCCCCAACAGTTCTTTGTGCCATCTTTCCAATTTTAATTGATATCACGGAAATCAAAGAAAGACCACAGTGAATCAGCAGTGTTGACAATGTGCCAGGGTGTTTAGAAAATAGGCATAGCTAGGGAAGAAGAACATGTCAAAATACATTTGGAACATATTGGAATATGTTATGAAATAAAATGTGTTTACCTTTTTGAATGACGGTGTTGGGTAGTGCTGGCGACGCTTAGGAGGAGGAGGGAGTGGGTGATAAAGCCCTAGAATGGACCACATTCCTGGTTTTTTATGCAAGATACAAGTACTCAGAGAAGGAATACGACACAATATGACAAATCACTTCTCTAATTCATTGGACTTGTCAAACAAATTAACTTCTCTGGTGGTAGCGGTGGTGGGAACATTAGTATGATCAAAATGCTGGTGGCTGCCTAAGTTCTGCTATCACATAGTTTAACCAGGCTTAGACAAGTTTAGACATCTGAGTGCTAAAAATACTGGAAGATAGTAACATCTGCTATGAGGCAAAATATGTGATGATCCTACCAGTGGTAGCAGTGAACTAAAGACATTTAGTGTGGTGAGCAAAAAGACATTTTAGGCACGTACTCACACATCTGAATGAGAGGCAAAGGAAGGTCCCCCACTCTCCCACCTCCCTGCCATACCACTCCCCACCAAAAAAAAAAACCCAAACAAACAAACAAAGGAAACAAACATACTGCAATATTTCCCATAGGAATGCCATTACAATGTTTTCTCCACTAGTAAGGTGTCACTAAAATCACCTGAGACATAACAGCTATAAAGGATTTTGTTTGATTTTAGGAATACTCCTTTGACATTAACCACTTCATTTGTCATATTTTCTTCCCACCTACATCAATATTTGATATTTACCATTAGAGAAGGAAGAGAAGGAAAAGGCTCACAAAAATCTTTGTGTTTCAGGCTGTCACTAAATAATCATCAATGTCAGCCATTTTATAACCCAGCTAGCCTTTTCTTACATTGAATAAGCATTAAAAATCTATGTTAAGCTCTGTGATATTTTCTTCAATTTTCCCGTTACTTCCTTCATTGGCATAATTTGTCTTGATTGAATCTGGTTTTAAGAGCTCTTAACATTTTAATAAACTTTTGTCTCACTATTGTCTTATCTCCCCAGTTCATCATCTGTCATATTTTGTAATCTGATCCACTATTTGGGGAGAGGAGCACACTGGAAAACATGCAATTGTTGCAAAAAGATATGCTAAGTAAAGCCCATTATTTCCGTATATACTGATACATAAAATTACTTACCTCTCAGTAACAGCTATATCATGCCCATTGCAATTTTTTTCCTTGTTCTATATGTATAGATAATAGAAATAATTATATTTTAAAATATTTTGACATTTACACTAATTTCAACTATTTTTCATGTTATTTAGTCCTGCATCTTAAGCCATAGTTTTCTAATACGACATTGTGGGATTTGGTAAGACATGGAGATCAGTCATAAAACTATGCCAATTTCTGAACTTCAAAAAGGTACAGAGCTACTAAATACTACTTTATTGCACATTGCTATGACCTCTAAAGTCATACTTAGATGTCAGCAGCTTCTCTCATCCAGGCTGAGAACACAGAAGGTGAATCTCATTCTTGCAGTATCAGACATAAAATATGCCAACTGTTGTTTTTCTGAGAACAAAAATTGAGCAAACGCCTTCTCACAGACTTAAATACAAATTTCTTTGTGAACAATGAAGGCAAAAGTTACTGCTCTGATCTGAGAACAGACCAACACAGTTGGATGTGTTTAAAATGTGGCTCTGATACAGGCAGTGGAGAAATAGAGGAGGGAATCTTTTTTTTTAACACTAGAATACAGGGAGTACCACAAAATTTTGTATGGTACTTTCTAGAGTCCCGAGTTTATTTAATTGAATTTATTTCATTAAATTTGGACACAAGCATACATAAAATCTGGGACTAAGTGGGGTAATGGGGGAATTATTTGTTCTGGTCTCCACACCCAGCCTTCTCTGTCTCTGACAAACCACTCAGGGCATTTAAATGTTGGAGTACAAATAACCAAAATAAGTAATGGTATAATTATTTTGCACAAATTAAAAATGTTGCTTTCCCCCTCAGAGCAACCTGAAAATAGGACGATTCATTGGTTAAATTTTAATGGAACAATCAAAGAGCAGTTAATTCCCCAGCATGGGGTACCCTCAGTGGGCAATTACAGGGTTAGGAATGCTTTGTCTCTGCTTTGACCTGATTGGTGTAAAGTCCCTTGATGGTTTGCAATGTTTGTTAAATTGGCAACAGTCTGTACTTGGATAAACCTTATTAGCCAAAAATAATAGACAGTTTGGTTGCCAGTTTTAATGCTCATATGTTATAATCAGCAGGGTTTGTTTTTTTTTTTTTTTCCTTTTTATATCAGTGTTTTGAAGGTTAATCTCTGTTATCATCATCTTAAACTAATTCTTATTCTTATCAGTTATATTTAGTGGCAGATTGCAAGCTTTACTTATTATCTTGTTAAATCAGTAGGTGAAAGCCTTTCAAGGCATTTCTTTTTAAACATCTTTTATTAATGTTAATATGCCAGATGGGACAAATTAAAATGGTTCTGTTCTTCATGCTGCCTCTACCCACAATTTTACCACATCGTTTGCTGTTTAAGGAAGCATATGAAAATGATAGGTACAGAACTTCTATAATAAAAGTTCAGCAAATGGTAGTATAACCTCTCTGGAAAAATATTTTGGGGTTTTTTGAGTTAAATTAATACCTAAAAAAATATGTCAATTCTGTATATGCAGCTGGTTTGATCTTATTATAGCTGAGTTCAAGGCTGTCTTGATCAGAACAGTGTGGCAATATACTTTTTCTTTACTCATAATGGGGGTCAAAAGAAAACTTCAAGACTTTTATCATCACCTGTTGTTGGTGCTATCACCTTTATGATCTCTGCGGCATTATGTGTGCATGCCAGCAGTCCCACAGACCACACAGACGTGTACACATTCCCATGGTCCCCTGGGTAGGGTACCTAAGAAAGGCACCTGTAAAAACTGTCTTTGGAAGTCATCAGGGTATTATTGGATGTTCTTTACCGGGTAGCTTCATATAATTTTGTTGATTGATAAGACACTTTGGGTACAAAACTCTTTGTTGTGTGAATTTGCTTAGTACACATCCCCTGATGAAAGACATAATAGTGCTTTCACTAATAGCAACAGTTAAACAAAAAAACCAAAATCAAGTAATTGATAGGCAGATGTCTCATTATTATCAGTTGAAATGTTGTTATGGGGAAAACGGCTCCCTTTTCTGATTTCAGTGAGATTCGACATTTATAACCAGGGATCTTTTATCTGAACAGCAGAATGGCAGTCTGTATGTTTATGCTTTTACCTATTATGATTTGTTGAATTCTTTCTGTGGTACAATTTCCAGGACCCCAGTGTGTATTCCTTAGTTAGGAGAGTCCAAGAATTTCTTTGCACACTCCAGTGGTAGCATCTGCTATTAAGCAAGAAAATTGGGCCCAGATGTTGTCAAATGTGTATGTTACAGCTGTTTGTGTATTCCCTGTCAATAGTCAGTTTATGATATTTCCTGCAATGGATCAAATTTCACTTAGAGACTACTAAGTTGAGAAGACAACATGTTAAATGAATGCAGTAAAAATCTGTAGAGAAAAGAGCTCTTTTGGTGAGGGAAGAGTGGAGAGTGTCTAAGGAATAGCCTTTTATCTAATTTTCCATAAATCTACTTCTAATATTAAAACCAACTCAGTTTCTTTATCTCTCAGTACCAGCTAGAGGATTTTAGTTTTCTCTAGTCACTGCTACTTCAGGCCACATATTGAATCTGGTGTGCATGAAAATCACTTAGAATTAATATAATAGAAAATTAAAGCAGTGCTGAAATATACTTAGCTATCAGAATTCAAGTAGGTAATGTTGGGATTTGCCCATTTAAAGTGTATCCACGCATTATAAATTGCTGTAAACAATTTGTATATTTGTAACAAAACAGTATTCTTTAATTTATGTTGTGGCAATTTCAAGGTTGTTTTTCCCTGTAGTCCTCTTTGTGAGCAATAGCAGGAAAAAACACCTCAAAACTGATATACTTGATATCACTGGAGATAAATGATGTGCATCTAAATGCCCATGCCTATATGATGTATAAATATATATGTGTGTGTGTTTATGTGTATATGCGCACATGTAATTATACATATTGTGTCTAGTTATGTGCATCCTCTTCCTTTTGCATGGTAGAGATTTTGACTAAACATAGGGTACAAATCAAGGTTGAAGGAAATCACAAATATAACAGGATGACTGGAGTTTTAAATAGGAGAGATGGCAATTGTGCAAGATTCTGTGGGATTTTTGTTTGCCACATGCTTCAGGACTGCAGATGGAAGCATGAAAAGCAGACTAGAAGAGTAAAAAAGTCTAATCCTAAAAAGGCCTGCCATACTTTTCTAGACTCCATTAGCCAAAGGACATTGTGGGTTTCCCTGTCTATCATGTTTTGCTTCATGGAAGAAGGAATGCAACAGAAGAAAGAGCATCCATCTCAGGTATCATTTCAGACTCTGTACCATTAATGAATAAGTGAACACTGTATTAGAACTGCTCTGAATGAAACAAAAATTTATTTCTTTAGTATTTCCCCTGAGCGTGTTTTCCTCAAAATGTTTTGTTAATATTCAGGAAAATGTTTCTTTTTGAATTTTTTCTAGTTTTTTTCATTCCATTTTAATTTGTTTCCATTAGAAACAGGAGGAGAACTAGTAAAGTATCACAAAATCTTTTTTTTTTTTTTATGGTGAAGCAACCTACTAAAGGTTTAGAAATACTGACATTTACATTTTAATTCTTCTTAAACTCCACCAGATCTGATTAATATCAAATTATTTATCTGAGGAAATGGAATTTATAGAACTTGTGAAATTTATTTGCCAGAGTCAGGTAAACTGTTCTAAATTTACCTCTAGTTTATGTCCTGCTGCAAAAAGCTCTGGACATGTCGTCACTTCAAAAAATAAAATAAAATGTTAAACTTTTATTATGCTGCTGATTGTTACCATGAACATGTAATATATGGACATTTAACTAACATCATTTAATTTGCCTGTTTCATCATTAGAGACCCCAAAATGATTTTGAAAGATGAACTATCACTTTGTTTCTGCTCATTATATTATTTAGATTATATGTAAGATATGAAATTGTTTCAGATTGAGGACAGACCACTACTTGAGGTGTTAGAGTGTTTGTATATTAAATATATATTACACCTGACGCTGAAAATAGACCTAGATGAATAGAAATTTCAGTCAGAGAAGACTACAACAACTGTCTAATCTGCCTAGAGGTGATAGTGTTTTACCCCATAATCCATTCCCAAAACATACAATTTCAAAATATATTTTGACTCAGAAACATCATATGACAGTGAGCATTTCATTTTTCGTACCTATTATTAAACTGAAAAAGAAAATGCATCTTCTGCTCTGAACAGATTTTGGTGACAGGCGTCTTGTCATGTCTTGTTAGATTGAAATGCCCTTCCTGACTTTTTTTTGTATGGACTTTGCTCCTTAACCTTCTGTTTGTTAAGATGAATAGACTGAGCTCCTTCGGCCTTTCTTCATGAGGCTCGTTTATGTACGTTCATTTCTAAATGACAGCAGCACAGAAATGAATGTTTCTTCTAGGAATCCTCCCACTGAGGCAGACACATCTCAAAACTCAGTGCCTTGGCGGCTTGACTGCTATGACAGTACAGATGACTTAGTTTTTTGCTGGCTGAGAATATCTATCTTAATTAAGATAAAAATAGTAAATTGCCTAAATATTGAGCACATGTAGAAGAACATATAAGTCATTGACTAATACACGCTTTTGAAAGCCTAGATTAATGTTTAAAATGTTTCTTCAATTAAAATCAACACAAAATCTTGAACTTATAAATAACATGATGAGGATGGGCTTTTGTTTCATTTTCTTTCCCCGCACTACTTTTTTTTTTGTTTTTTGTTTGTTTTTTTTCTGTTGTGGTTGTTTTTTCATCATAGGTATGCTTTGTCAGACAAGTTTTCTGACAAATACAATTATATAATTATACGATACCCAGTACAGGGCTTGAGAAGACAGGTTTTGAGAGGGCAGGGAGAGGTGCTGCACAGGTTTGACATGAAGACGTCTCTGCAAATGCTTGAGGAGGGAGATTGCCTCTGGGAAGTGTTATTTCCATAGGTTTGTATATTACCACAGGCCATAATGTGAGGAACTCTGTTATCTTCAGGCCTTAGCAACAGCCTTGGGCTGTGCCTTTCCCTCCCTTCGCCTCATGCTTCACCAATATTAAAGGCAGAGAGGCTTTCAAGTGGTGTATGATTCAACCAGACTCAAACCCTTGAGTCTGGGCTTTGTAGTGCTGTTTCAATATGAATGATAATTAAACAGGAAATCAGTGGGAGGAGTAAGAATAGCTAATGCCTTAACCAGTGAGAGAAACTTGGGAGGTGGATGGAGGTGGATGGAGTGATGAGAAGAGTTATTATTACAAGCATTCAGCCTTTCTCATAATTTTCACATGTCCACTAAAAATATATCAAACAAATGGCTTCTAACTGTACTTGGAAGTGTGTGTGAGGGACAGGCTTGCACTTTATAGGAGTATATCACTTCTAAGATTGAGAAACTGTTAGCTTCTCAGTAAGTTGTTTCCCTTATGCATAAAGCCCACAGATGCCCAAAGCTTACACTTAGGAGGTGAATAGAATCCTACCTAATTTTTTATTTTTTTTTGCACAGGAACTCACCAAAAACATATGGGGAATCAGAATAGTCTTCCTTCTTCTTTTCTATATTCACGTAAGGTAAACCAAAGCATTGCCCTTAATACTTGTGATGACGCAGTTGTTCTGCAAGCAACAGGCTGTCTGAAGCTGTGTGCATTTTTGCTGGTTTCAGTTCACACAATTGTGAGTTTCATTTTGAGTTTCATATGAACTAAGAAACTCAAAGCAAAACTCAGCTGGAACATTTTTTTCTCGGTTTATGCTGGAAGGTATGCAAAACCAGAGACAGACATAATTTTCACTCAAAATTAACTTGTTCCAGGTTTGAAATAAATTTAGCTTAGATTTAGCACCCAGGTTATATAGAACTTTTCCGTGAACCTAATTTGACTTTTTTTTTTAGACTTAGGACACTCAATTGGTGAGTTATTAATATCCATATAAGAATAAAATTCACTCATATAGAATTTTTCTAATGTGGCTGCTAAGCATAGCAATACATATGTGAAAAAATTTTCTTGTACATATTTTCTTGTATATGGAGGAAAAAACACATCTACACATCTATTCCAAATGTGTTTGCACCAGCTTATTTTGTTCTCTTTAAGGAATTGGGATTTTTCTGTTTGGAACTCTACTCCACAATGCACATCCTCAATACATGTGCAAAAAAATCCAGAAGGAACCCCTAATTTCATTGTCTTATTTTGCATAAACGAGTTTTAAGACATGATTGTGGCATGAATCACTGTTGATCTGCCAGCTTTCAAAATCTACTGAGCAGAAATCAAACAAAGTTTTTTATGCTACTGTTCCTTTGGTAAATTTGAAAGGAAGATGAAACTATTTGGTATTCAGGGTCTTGGCCAGGAAGCAATTTTCCTCAGAACTATTTTTTTTAACCTTTTTACCTTTACACTGCTTTATAGAAAAAAAACCCCTTTTAATTCATGGCTTTTCTGCTTTGATCTGAATCTTGGTGCTCTTGGTGTAATTTATCTCATTTTATGCCAATACAAATCTGAAGAGAATCAAATTTCAAGTCATTATGCATAGAAATGAAACAGAGATTAAACAGGGAATAAAACTAGCACATAATATACATAATGTACCTTTAATTGTGGTGTAACACCAGAAAAAAAGATTTAAATACAGAGATTGATGCATTTATGACTTCTTGGGTTCCTTTTTCTATCTTTTCTTAAGCATCAATTTAGTAAGATTCTTATTTACAAAAGGTCTTTAGAAACACTTTTTATAACTGTATGTCAGCTTGCTCTAAGGTACAAAAATAAATAAAATTTATAGAATGTCCAGTTTTAAAAAAATCAGATTCAAACAAAAAAAAATAATGGAAACATTTTCCTCCCTGTTTATGTTCTTCAGAAAAAAAATTAAAATTGACATATTTCTATCTGCATTTCAGCATTTTTTATGAATTTAGGAAATCTGAAATGTTATGCACAGATGGCAAAGCATGGAGCAACACTAGATTTCTAGATTAAAATGGAATTTCATCAGGGTCTGATGAAAGATCACATATTAAAGACTCATTTTGAGTTTCATAATACCTTGCAATGAAAGCTTAAAGCTCAGGTGGTAACATCCAGGTATGTTTGAGTGTGCCAGCAGCCTGAAGTACTCTGAGAGTGGTCTACTGTCCAGTGTGTTCTCCAACAATCACAGCCTCAGCAGCATCCAGTATCTCATAGATCCTTTTCATAGTGACAAAAACATTTGTCTTGTACAATGTAGTTAAGGAGAAATGACAAGACAAAGACCAAAAAATCAATGCTTCCCCCAAAATAAACCAATGAAAACCCCCCACATAATCCAAACAATCCTCAAAACCCCAAATTAACAATCTGAACAATCCAAGCCAAAAATAAAAGGAAAAAAAATAGAGTATATCAACACCAATGGAGGTGTTGTGACAGTGCTGCAAGAGAAGAGAGCTGATTTCAGGGCCCCACAATCCATGCTGGCAAAGACTTGGAGCCTGCGGAAGCAGTGCATTGAATATCTGACAGAAAGTGCACTCTCCTAGCACTATTTTGCCAATAATTGGAGCAGATTGGCAGAACGAGCCGAGCAAAATCAGGCAGATCTTCTGGGTGCACAAGCATATGTGTATCAGAATGACAGGCTCCAATAAACCCTAAATAATCAATATCCACTAATTCTTAATTATCTCATTCTGCTGATGTAGTATGAGAGATATATCAAGAAACCGCCTTCCACATGCGTTCATTAGGAATTCAGATTTAGTAGCTGGTGGTGATGTTAGGATAATTAGCAGCCAGAAAAAATGGAAGAAATGTTGGTTGCTATAGCAACCTGTTCATCATGATCTACAGCATAAACACCCAGATTAATTTACAAGATGCCAGGTAGATATATGCTTGGCTGACTGGGGTACACACAGACACCACCTTATTTGCTTTTATTAAGGCTTAATCATCAACATTAGAGCTTTCAAAGTATGTGTGCTATCACTGTCAATCATAGAGGAGCTAGATGCTTTTAGGATCAAATCCACCAGCACAGTCTCTTTGCACCTCTATCTGCTCTGCAGGGAAGGAGGAGGAAGAATAATATTCCTCCAGACTCCCTATGAAGCCCCTGCAGTGTCCCTGGAACTGAGATCACTACTATAAGCTATCTGTGTGGTAAAAGTCATATTCTCCCTCTGTAGAAAGCCAGACCCATTTCCTTGAATCTTAATGATATTTTTCCCTAGAGAACTCTTGGTAGAAGAACCCTGTCTGTGAAGCAGCCTTTGGTGGTGTACAGTGGTACACGATGTACGAGTGAGGACACATGTCTTGCTGGGGTTATACACGGTGTAATCCAAGACTCCATAAAGCTGCCACCCTATTGAAGGAGTGCATTGTATTTGGAAAAACTGTAAAACAGACATTTGAAACACTGGAGGTGGTGGGACAAGGAGCTAACATCATGCCATGATGAAGCGTGCAAAAAACCCAAAGGAAGCACAAAGGGAGGAGAATCAGCCCGCACTGGATAGCTAAAGCAGAACTGTCCCTCCAAAGTGGAGTTTAATAATGATTTATAATAAATAATAAAAATCTTTATAGACACACTCTAAATAACACAGATGAAAAGGAACTGCTGGAGTATCTCTGTCACTACTTTTCTCCTGCTAGTGAGGAGAACCTACACACCCTAACCCCTTGTTACCACTGTACAGAAAAAACCTTTGGCTTTCGTGCTGCGAAGTTTTGTGTAGATTTCCCAAGAACTGGAATCTTTTTGCTAGTTACAAGAATCTTTGGGAGCTAGTTGCATGTTGCATCAACAGCCTTGCCTCCCAAATATACATATGTGTTTCTGTTGCTGGTCCATGCCACTGCCTCCCCTGGGACCCTGCAGCTCTTAGGAGAGGCATACAGTGGAACTGGTTCAGCTGCATAACTGTGAGGCTGCCCAGAGCTGGAGGTTAGAGGATCACACATGGAGGCTTTGGATAGCATAACTTAATGGAGTTGAGTAGCACTGCTAGCAGATATGCTGGAGTCAAGCCCTTCTCCCTGACCCCTTTGTTCCTCACTTCCACTTGCCCATGCACAGGAGTTACAGTTCTTCCTTTCATGATTTGTTTTTCTAATGCACTCCCAGAAAGTCCCAAGCTCCAGTCAACAAAGGGCATCAGAGAATATTTTCAACAAGCCAGGAAAGACAAAGAAAATGTAAAAGGGAGGAGACCCATGTACCGGTGAAGAAAAAAATTAGTGGGTAATAGAATAGTTAGGTAAATATCATCTAACTAAAAAAAAAAAATATAGAAAGAGGAGAATTTATGTTTCTGAGTTGTCTTTATCTTACAAAGCACATGGCTCATTCTGCAGTGGCCCTAAAGCTGCTAGCACCTACACTGCAATTTGACCATGTTGAAATGAAGACAATTCTTGCCTTTAACTTTTGCCAAGAGCCTTGTGATTCAAAGAGAAAAGGCCCCACAGGACAAGAAAAACCTACCAAAAAAAAGCCAGAAAACAACTACACAAAGCAAATCCAATCTTCTGTGATCATCTTTTCTTTTTGGAAACCATCGCAACAATGTAGGACCTGAAAGCTATATTTCACATATTCTCACCTGAGCTGCTGAAAAAAATGCCATATACAGAAAAGCCACCTTTGTAGAAACGGGAATCTGTCCAGCATAAGCAGTTTGATGCATTATACTGGCCGCAGTTTACTTTATCTGTCCATATATTATGCAATATTGACTGGGTCTATATTTTTCTGGCTATTCTGATGTAAATAAATCAAGACTCAACATATGTCTTAAAACTGCTATAGTTTATTTATAATAAGAGAGACAGGCCATCAAACCATCCCCAGGAATTAAAAAAAATTCATCAGACAGTCAAAGTCTCTACTTTCTTTCTATTAATATAATTTTGGTTTTGGCTTAACACAATAATCTGTTCAAAAGAATATGCTTTGCATTTAAAGTAAACAATGGGTGTTATACAAAGACTTTTAATTTTTCTTTTCCTACCCTTTGCAATTATATTTTCTTATTCCAAAGCTCTGCTCATGACATTATGCCCACTCCAGAAACAAAATCTGCTTTTCTAATTCAGCTTTTTTGAAAAATAGCCAGTTCCAGTCATTCCATTTCAAGTCTTTGCCTCTAAAGTTTTCCAAGTCTTTTACTATTTTAAACGGATTTTTAAATTAGATTTTAAAAATGGAGAATTATTAAAAAAAAAAACAAAACTAAAAAGTGATGTGGGTTTTTTTTGAAAATTAAAATAAAATGGAGAAAGTCAAGGAATGCTTCTGAAACCCTGCTTCTAAATTGAGTCAGATTCATATGACAAAAGTGGGTTTGATACTTTCTGTTTAATTAATAGTAGAACCTAGTCCACAAGACACACCCATCCCCTTAACTGAGAAACATGTTACTTAGTTCTTTATTTAGCATTTCATAAACATTGGGACAATTTCATCTTTGGGGTAGCTTTATTGAAACCAATGAATAAAGCCAAATATCTAATTAACTGTAAAACTTTGGCAAGTACGCAAGTATTTGGCAAGAAAATATATATTCATCAAACAGTGCTGTGCATATAATGAATTACAGAATTATGTGCTAAACTTCCTTTATTATGCCAATAAAACTTTTGAAAATGATGTAGCTCTAAAAAATATTTCATTTTTTGGGGAAGAGATGACACAGACACTGGGTAAAAATATATTTGTGACATCTGGTCAAAGGGACCTGCCTCATTATGGCTTTGACATCTGTAAGAGGAAAACAATTGCTAAGTCCTCTGGTAGAATATTTCTGTGCAATGAGATCAATTTAGCTGCAAGCATACCACCAATTTGAATCCAACACCTATAAAAGTCAGTAAAAAGATTTCTTTCCTCATGACATAAATAGCTACAAACATAACAAACCTCTACCACAACAATTTTTAGAAATACTACTACACATAACTGAAGACTGGTAGTAGAATATCTGTACATAATGACTGAAAGAATATAACTTAAAAAGTAATGTATGTGATGAAGATGGTTTGGCTAGACTACGTTGCATCATTGCATGGTGAACTACTGTCTTTCCTAAAAGAAAATTCCTCAGCATGTCTACCACTACTCTTCAAGACCAACATTTTGAAGCAGACTTCACAAGCACACCACAAAAGCTGCTCTGAACTATGAGGCTGTGCCTGAGAAACAGCAAAGTGAGCCATGGGGAAACTCTTGCAAGGTTGTTATTTCCCCATCATAAAAAAACTGCAATTGCTATTGAAAATAGTTAAAATGTGGGCAAAAATATTTGCCTTTCCTGAGAACTGACCTTCTAAACAGCTGACTTCCTTAAAAAAAACAAAATGAAATACTAAATACTGTAATACAAACCCCTCCACATTTATTTATACTAATACATCTTCTGTGTTCCGATAGATTACACATTCTGTGATCCTTTTTTTAAAGGACTAGTGAAAAGAAAACATATACATTTAAAAATATTAGAAGAGGTTTTCCTCCTTTAAACATTTTACATAGATATCTGACAATATTTATTCCCCTTCTCACTCTTTTAAAAAATGTTTTTTGTGATNTATATCATACCATATAAGTCTTAATTGTGGACTATATTCAATTACTTTAAAATATTTTTCCTGTGCTTGAATATAATCTTGTACTGCTCAAAAGACTGACTCACAGATGAGATGGTAGAATCCATGTACTGGAAATGAGTTAGGCTCCAAAGGGAGTCCTCTGGACTCTTCGGGTCTATCAAAAAAACCTCGCGCAACAGGCAGATATTTTATTTCCAGTCACCAAAAATAAATACTTTGGGATATAGAAAATCTCTATTGCTGATAGATAAGCGAGATTTGCATCTGTCCTGCCATACAGTAAGGAGTCATTCCAAGGGATTGCTGTTGACAAACACCCTCCATTGTTTCCATGGATTTTTTGCAACTCTTCGGTAGGGAAGAGACTGAAAATGTCTGATTGTATTTGCCTGTAGTACATGTGCAGAGGATGAGTGTGCAGAGGCTCCAAAACAGTGAATACAGTTTTGTGTTAATGTCTTGTGAATGCTCCTCTGTCCCCTACTAGTCCCACATAGCTACTGCAAGACAGGGAGATTGGAATCTTCTCTAGCAAGGAATAGAGAACTGTTCATCTCCTCAACTTTTAGGATGGGACTTGTGCTTCTTCATCAACCACAAGTGAAATAGGGTTAAAGGGCTTCAGCGGGTGCAAGGATTGCACAGGCATCTCTTCAACACCCAGCCTCTGGACAAGTCATTGTGGGAGCTGTGGGTGAGATGAAATTATTACACCAAAGATGCTAAGGTAATATGTCATCATCTCTTGTAAGTGATGTCATTGGGTTGTAGCTCTGAAAGCTTTCATTGAAGTTATAGATTAGAGGATAATTGATGTCATCGATAGAGGATAAGTGATGTCATTTTAGCACTGTTTTTGTCTTCCCAGACATTTCTCACCATAAAAAAGATTTTTTTGCTTGACTGTCTCCTAGGATGTATTAATTTAAGCTTGCTAGATATTTTTTCTTAATGCAATTTTAATTCCAAAGTAGTGCAAAAGTCAATAGCAATATTTTTGCAGTAGCAATGTTCTTAGCCTATAGATTCCATTATTGAGTGTACATGTTGCAACCATGGTATTTTAAAAATATGTAGCACAAAAGTAATTGGTAATGGTTTAAACATAACAAACTATGTCGATGCACAGAGAACAAAACTGAAGTAGAAAAAAAAAAAACCAAATAGGGGAAAAATTAGAAATGATAGGTTAGATCCTATTAATCCTATAAATAGATCCCTGTGTCAAATCTGCTGAGGAGTTGTGCAGCCTGTTTTCAGTATTTTCTCGCACAGTCAAAAATGAACTGTGTCTGTGCTGTGAGTTTCAGGTAAGGGTCTCTGGTCCTGTCACTGAAAAACACAGTAGTAGCTACTTTGCTGTTAGCAAGGTGGAATTTGAATGGTGTCATTTGGGATGGATGAGAACAACATTACAGCAGTCTACAAATCAATTTTGAGACACAGCATGTTTCTTAGAGTTGCTTCAATCAACTGCTCGTTGATTCCTCACCTTCCTTTGTTGATTTGGTTTCTTTAAGACCAACACCTGTAACCAAATTTGCTTTTTGTTCATTTGAATTGGGCAAGAATCCACCTCACAATTGAGCACTTTTTAAAATTCAGCTTAAATAATGCATTTCGTCTATGACAAGTGATAAAATATTAGAACCTAGTTCTGAGTTCTTTGTTCTTTCATCTAAATGCTAACAGTTAACATTTGACTGCAAAGGGACAGTTTCTTACTCAGCCGTACCTCAATTTTTCTTCTTCCTGGCTGAAATCTTTATTCCATCTTCACAATATATGAACTTTTAGCTAATGGCATACAGTACCTAGAGGCTGTGTCTCATAGAGTATTTTGGAAAATAGTAAGAGAGAAGAAAAATAAAATATTATCTAGGGCAAATAATGTGCATTTCATCAACATGGAATGTATCTACTAAGTTGCAGTTCTGTACAAAGAAGTAAAAGTTAATGTTGTAAAACTGATAATAATATCAATAATAAGATTGAGTTTAAGTACAAATATCTATATTTTGAATTGATAGAGAAAACAAGAAACATTCTTCCACAGTTTGTAATTCATATACACAGTCCCTCTTTTCAACAATCCTGTGTTTTGATCGTAGTGATTCTAGTAGTGATTCTCCTCAACAGGTGACCCATGGAGTTACATTTTTAAATGAAAGACAAAACCAAATGTTTTAAGACTAAAAATAAATTTTCTAAATGATACATGAGAGGCATATACCAATCTTATTTACAGACAGGAATTTATACCCATGCACCACTTTGAAATGAAGCTAACTTAAGTACCTTGATTTTCTTTATTTATTTTCTTTGACTTTCCTACTGTTCACTTTAAAGTTAATGTATGAAAAATGAAGGAGTAAAAGATTTTCGTTTGTATAATATTCATCTGTGTCAGATCAGCTACAAGTGGTTGTTCATGTCCCAGGCTGATTTTGTACTTGATAAATTCACATTAGAGCCTCGTAGACAAACTTAGAGGCAACAGAGAATTTTAAAAATTCCTACACCCACACCACCATCAGCTATGGCTGAGGCCATATACCACCAATGCCATGGGCTAAGGCAGATTTCTGAGTAATTTGAACTTTGACAAGCAGTATATCCTAGAGGTCCAAGGATATGGGGAGATCAATGGACCTTTTTCATCTTAGTGGGCCAGAAGAATATTTTGGTGAAAATGTCTCTAGAATTTGTAGAAATGTATTTTGTATTTGGTGGTGGCTAGCAGTACTTTTTGTGCCACATTTTATTTGTTGCAGGCAATGGGCTGAAATGAAACAATCTTCCTCCCTACATTTTGTCTATCAGAAAAATCAGAAATGTAAAGAATCCAACGGTCTTGAGCAAATCTCTGCCAGTCTACATTAAAAATGGTTCATCTGTTGTCTGCTAAAAATGCCCCATAGGAAGCTACAGTCTTGTCAAGATCTAGAAAGGAACCTTATTACTGTTGTCATTGCTGAAAAAAAACCATGATGGAAAAGGGCTTACACCTGGATTTTAAGCTTATCCAAAGTCAGATTCCTGTATTTTCTTGCAGAGCCACTGGAAACAATAGTAGATGGATATATCAGAGCACTTAATCTACCATTTTTCATGGGTAATAAATGCATAAATTAGAAAGAAATAAAGAAAGAAAGAGCACTAAACCCACAAAAATCAACCAAATCTGAAAAGTCAGCAGTAATAAAGAAAAGCCATTAGAGAACCAAAGCCTAGCTGAAATTTTTATCTGAACCTTACAACATTTTTAACTCTAATGCCTGCAAAACAACAGAAATAAAGGGCTTTTACCAGCCTGTGAAATATAATTTTTATTAACATTTAGTTTTTATTAAAATACTATATGATGAATATAAAATTGGACCAATCAGCAATAAAGTGTATGTCTGATACCTTTGGCAAACTGAATTAATAATTTTTGTTATTACATATTTTTTGAAAAGTAGATGTGTCATATCAAGATATGAAAAAAATAGTATGAAGAAAGGGAAGGGGGAAAAAGGGGAAGTTATTTTTGAAGCCTGTAAAAGCGAACTGAACAAAATAACTGAAAGCACTCCTGACATGCACAGAAGCAGCATTTTTTTACAGGAAAAAGTGTAAAATTCAGTGAGTCAGAAACTTTGTCATGGGATTTAGGTTTTGCATATATCACATTATTTTGTATGTAAAACAGTCCTGTAAAACACCATGAAATACCCACAATTTCACCTAACATGCCTATTCAAATCTTGAATTATAACACTGCACATCTTTCAGTACCTTAAACACCATTCAGTGTCATAGACCGAGTACTGACAGAAAGTCCAAAGGCAAATGGTTTTTCTCTTCTCCTTTTTTTCCAGGTTGGACTTACATTACACAATCACTCAACACTTTCCCCCTAACCAGTAGCCTTTGGAAGAATTTAAGTATGAAAAATGGCAAAACTGAGATGTTCATACGTTCTTTTTGTTTCTTTTCTTTTTAAAGAACACTAAAGATAAATTTCCAGCAAAAAATAAAATCCTTGCTGCCTTTAGTGTTGACCCAGAGCAGGGGGCTTATTAACTGGGATGGAAAATATCTGGAAATTGCCTAATTTTCTGTCGGATATTGTCACCCTTATTGGTTGCACACTATAAAAAAAATGAGAACTGCCCTAAGGATCATAGCCTAAGAACAGGAAATCATACTTTGCCTCTTGCACAACTCCCAGTAATTTCAGGAAAATATCCTGTGAATATTTCTGAGGCCATAATCATCCTACATAGCATCTACACACTGGTATAAGCAAAGACAAGTATGGGAAAAACAACCCAACAAAACCACAGAGGCAAAAATCCACTTTTCACTAAAATAACAGTGTAAAAATTTGAAATAGAATAAGGATGAAAACTGGAAAATACTGTTTTTCTGCAGTGTTTTCCTGTTAGCTTTTGAAGACCCTACAGTGGTTACAGACAGCAAACTGTAATGGAGGACAGGCACAGTTGTGCCAAATTGGAAACACATTTTGAGCAGAATAGAAACCAAGGAAATAAGGGTCCTAGTGAAGCTGGCAGATGAGTTGCACAAAATTTCATAATCTCAGTCATAACTAGAGGTTACACCTCAGTCAGAAATGCTGGATATAGAAACAGACAGGATATTGTTATAAGAAGAGATTCTGGATTTTTCATATATTTTAAAAAAATATTTCTTTATCTACCTATTTACTTATTTATTTATTTATTTATTTATTTATTTATTTATTTATTTATTTATTGCTTCTGGATATTCTCAGCATACTATGAGGGAGCTGGTAGGACTACTGTGAGAAACTTGAGAGGACTTATTGTATGGCAAAAAAAAGCCATGAAGGAGAGTCTTACCTTTCAGAAGCTTAGAGATAGGATACAAATGCAAACCCAGATAAATGCTGGTCCATTACAGGGATCCATCAATACAGCCATCATACATAAAAAGTAGTATGACAAGAAGGCAAACTCTCTGTCAGAAAATATATTTCAGACACTAAAATCATGTCAGCCAGGGTAAGAATATAAAATTAAGGTAATGACTGGATCAACAATCTCAATGTTAAGTGATTTTGTTAATGAGCCTATACATTGGTTATTTCAGCTACAGGTCCAGTTCATATTTGTTCAAGAAATGATTGATTTTAGGAAATGCTCAGGTGCAGAGGTAGAAATGTGATCTAAAACCACATGGAGAGGGACAGAGGAAAAGCTATGATGTGCTTGGTGCTGGTATGGTATCTTGGTTACAGATGCTTAAGCTTATCTATTTAAAAGAGTCAGGTGGATAAATTAAGCTGAATCTCCTCCACTCTTTCCTTACAAATCATCTGATTTTCCTTTAAAAGCTAATTATCCTTGTTAATTTTTTTTTAATCTATAGATTGTGCCAAAGTCATTGAACCTATTACTTTTTAATTTGTTCACGTGGGTATTGTTGCTTAGGTCTGAAGCAGCAGGAGCAGCCCCCTTGCTCCCCAGGAAGCTCTGCTTGGCTGGTTATCAGACTTGCAGTTGCCAGGATTTAGGGACAAGTGAGAAACTCTCCTTCTCTTCACAAATCCCACAAAAAGGTCTGCCCACTGTAGCTGACCCTGGCCTTCATGAGTGTGCAAAGACTCTTGATATGGTCCTGCAGCAAGGGCTGCTCCCAGCTGGTGCAACTCATCCTGCTGCACTTAGTGTCTTCCTGACACATGTTCTTTAGCATCCAAAAGAGAGTTGGGCAGAAAACTAGCCAGGATCAGTCATCATGTTTGTGAACAGTCAATATATCCCTTGCAGGACCAATGTCACAACTTGTGTCATACCATCCCTTTGAGTGAGTGTGTTTTTATGGTTTTCCTATTCACCTACTCCAGACTTCTTATAACCATGTGTCTTGGTTTGAAAGACAGGTGTTTGTTCAGGAAGGTATGGGCCTCCTTTAAAATGGAAAATCTAAACTCCTTTCTGAATTATTATAATTTTGAAATTAAGGGGCTCTTGGGCAAAGATATGGGAAAATGAATAACAGTTCTTTATTAGGAAAATTAAAATAAGAATGCAGTAGTACAAAAAAACCACTGACAGAGTCAGAATACAACCTGATACCCTCTAGGTCAGGGTGTTGGTAGCAGTCTGATTAAATGGTGGCTGCTGTCTTTCTGGAGTGGCAGATCTGTATCTATTGAGGCAATGATCCTGTAGAAAGGTGTAGTTTCTCTCTGAAGGTCCAGTGGTGGTGTAGATGGGCCTAATCTTTTTCTGGGAATCCAGTGGAAAAAGGCTGCCATAGTGTTCCAAGTCTCAGATTTTTATTCAGGTAAGAATGTTTGACTCCTCTCCCTGGATGAGCATTTCACAATGGGATGATGTAATTTTATCATGCAGTGAGACTCAATGCCCATTAACAGAAGATATCCCCCTGGAAGGAGGATGGGTCATGGAAGAGATAAAGAGCACTGCTCTACTTGGTTTCAACAGATGGTGATGGAATATATCCTTCTGGTTACATCTTGCACTGCAGCCTAAAATGACATGGATGATGGAAGAAGTCACATGGAGAAGGTTAGACTGACGCCATCCCAGCTCTCAATAGTGTCATGCAGATATCAAGGTTGCTCTGGAGCTAAATATAGAAGGCCCAAACTCTGTCTGTGTCTGTTTGCCTCCCTTTCTGGGTGGATTGCAGGCACAGAGTGCACAGCTTTCACTCTCCTCATTGGATGGTCAGTTCTGACAGCCTGGCTCATGTTTGATTGCATCTTATTGCACAAGGAGCCACCACCATTGAGAAACAACACAGAGGCTGTAACCTTAGTGTGCAGAAAAGTAACAGAAGAAATACATGTTTTATGAAAGTCACTGTGTTCAAAGATTAGGCTTTGAAAGATGGACACATTGCCCCCAAAGGCAACAGCATTGTCATTTGCTCACAAATGCTGTCTGGCTTTTCTCTTTATAGCTGGTACTCTAAGACATGCTTTTCTGTATTCTCAGTCAAAAATTTTACTAAATGTGTGTTCTAAAGTTGGATTTTTTTACTATACATTTATATTATTATTTCTTTTTACTAAATATTGCCATGCTAAAAAAAACACTACTAAAATGGATTTATGCTTAATTGCCTCAGACTACTGCAGAGCACAGAGCTGTAAAACTGACTGTATCTTGAAGTTGGTGATTAGCCAAAAATCAAACCTGTTCTGAGGTTCAGGGTCTCAGAGTCTTGCAGGTGAGGAAAATGAGGATGATTGTAGTCTGATGAAGCAGGTACACCTTCCGTTGTCTTGCTCAGAGCCAGGTAGCATTTTGGGGAGTGGAGGGTTGGCTTCCCTGTCCCTTGGCAGGTCCTGCCTGAACATCCCCATTATTCAGGAACATGATACCTGGAGTAAGGAAGCAAGAGGTCTGAGAACAACCTTTTTTCCCCACTTTTGAATGTCTTTCAGGACCACATGGATATTTCCTAGCTGAAAGAGGCTTTACTTGATAGGTAGAAAAGACCTGACTATACATTGTTCCCTTCTTTCTGTTTTGATGCCTTCTGAAGGGTTGTGACCATACTTTGCCTGGAACTATGCCTGTAAATCATCCCTTACCCTCCTTTTCCATCAGACACATGAATTTTTTTAAACAGCTGATATGAAGCATGCTAATCAATATGTGGGGAAAGAGCCTAATTTTTCATTTGAGATAAGGACCTGATCCAAATAAAAGATGCAAACAGTAAAACATTCTATTTCAACAGGATTTAGTGTAAAAGTGCAGTTAGACTCCTCAGTATCTGTAGTCTCTAATCTATCTTATTCTGAGAGACCCACCAGTACAATAAAAGCCAGTAAAATATTTGCAAAAATTGTTAGTCTTTAAAAGAAGAATGAGGAGTGATAATTATGCTGTGATACACACAGATAGGCCAGACTGAATAGATAGGGGCCTGAAAGGTTTTCAATAAAAGAGAAATTCTTAAAGGCATAAAGAGGGGCATAGGTGCAAATATACAGAAATTAGGATTTGCCTCCTCCCACCTTCCAAAATACTTAATGCCACCAAATCCTTTAGGAAAGGAAAAAAAACCTCAAAACCGTCTTAAAATTAGGAGGTTGATTGGGAACTAATTCTGTTACTCTCAGAAACAAAATATTTTCCCCTGCAAGTGTCTTCCTTATGAAGAGTTATTAATTAGTGCAGATACTATTATGTAGAAGAGGAAGAAGATCTGAATTGTGTGTCCGGAACAGAATTGCTGCATTGATCTCATTCCCTTTAGAGCCAGCAAGAATTTTACCATTGATTCCAGTAGGATCAAGGTCTTCAAATGCAGCAAGAGAAGAAAGGCACAAAAGTTTTTGAATGCCAAGGCCAAACATTAAGCTGGAAGATCTTTCTAGCCAAGGGCTCTAGGAGTTTTTATTTGATGCCATTTTGAACTGCAGGCAGCTGCTCTGGTCAGCTGGGGCCAACATGCTTGCCATCCTTGGGTTCATTCAGATACAGCTCCAAGGCAGATATTTCTTGCATGAGACTCTTCAATTGTAGGAATCCATCCCAGAGGAGAGCCACTGGAATATCTCAGCCATTGCCTTCAGTGCCCGCTGCTAGTCTCATTTACTTGGACTGGCTTATTTTATTCCTTCTTTACTATTTCCTGTTAAACTTTTTGCCTGATCCATTTTCTTTACAACTTGGTGGCAAGGCAGTCTGGGTAGCAGTTGCTTATTTTTCCCTCTACTCACTGCAGTTTGCTTAGCTTTTTTGGTAAGTTGGGCTGGGGCAGGTCTGTTCTATACTTCTGATTCAACAGAATACAGACATACTGCAGTAAATTACTTATGATAACTTCAGTGCATGAATATTAATGTCAATAGCATGGATCACCAAATGTGAAATAAATTAAAAATTAAAAGCTGATGTAGACTTTTACATAAAGTCAGTTTTGTCTTTCAGGTTCAAATTTTTTTTCCACTTTTTTTTTCCACCACAATTGTCTTAATTTTCGTGTTTCAGAATGACTCCAAATTGCCATCAGAATAGCAGAGAATGATCTTACAGTATAGATTATATAGAAAAAAAAATCATTCACTTCAGTTTTCAATTTGTGTTTGGAAAAGCAACTGAGATAATTCAGAGAAGTTGCCTTTCTTGGATTTGAATAGTGTATATGAATAGGGTTTGTACTCCTGAATTTACACACCAAAACTAAAAAATGGCAATTAAAGTAAAACAAAATACATAATTTTTTTCTTTATTTACTCTTTCTTTATTTATACTAATAAATTAACAAAATGAACAGGGACAGGAATACACTATATTGGTGTTTTAGTTTACTGTGCAAGGTTTTTACTCATATCTGTTTACCATTTCTAGGCTAAAATGATAGCCATGTCATAATGTAATGTGATGTGATGTGAAAAGGATGGCAAGTTTGACTGTCACAAGTATCTCTATGAATGTCCCACAACAGATTTTTTTAATGAATTGAATTAATAATTACTACAATTATTATTAATATTANATAATATAATTATAGCTTTATTTAAGCAGAAATTACAAAGTAATTTCATCTTTTAAGGAGGCACATTATGTATAGGTCAACAAAAAAGCTGCTGTCAAACTTTGTGAAGCCTTGTTCTTTGTCTGTTAGACTCCATTCATCCTAAGAATAGAACACTAATCATTTCTGCCTGCAGAGACTCTTGAGGATTTGGTTCCTAAAGAAAACGAACAAAAGAAAGGCAAAATATCTGGTACATTCTTCTGCTGAGTTCACTCAGGATTGGTTTTCCGTGTTTAGGACTAGATTTAGCTTTCAATGAAGTCAGAGCTCTCTCAAGGGTCACAAAATTAAGTGTTAGTGTTACTATGATTGATAATACAATCACTCCAGGAGTTATAGGCAAAACCCACGAGCATCCTGCTTGGAGGAGGCTCTGCCTTTTCTTGACTGGCTGGTGTGCACCAGGCAAGGGAGGGGGTTGTCCTTCTCTGCTCTGCCCTGAAGTGGCCTCGCCGCCAGTGCTGGGGGCAGTTTTGGGCATCACAGTACAAAAAGAGACATTCCACTATTAGAGGATGTCCAAAGGAGTGCCATGAGGATGATGAAAGGTCTGGAGGAGAAGGTGTATGAGGGGTGGCTGAGGTCACTGGGTGTGTTCATCCTGGAGAAGAGGAGACTGAGGAGAGACCTCATTACAATCTGCAACTTCTTCGTGAGGGGAAGAGGAGACACAGACACTGATCACTTCACTCTCATGACCAGTTACAGGACTTAAGGAGATGGTCTGAACCTTAGTTAGGAGAGGTTTAGGTTGGACTTCAGATAAAGGTTTTTTACCCAGAGGGTTGTTGGGCACTGGAATAGGGTCCCCAGGGAGGTGGTCATAGCAGCAAGCCTGACAGAGTTAAAGAAGCATTTTGACAATATTCTTGGGTGCATATTGTGATTCTTGGGTGTCTCGTGCCGGGTCAGGGGTTGGACTTCAATGATCCTTGTGAGCCTCTTTCAACTCAGTATGTTCTATGACATCTCTATAATTGCAAAAAAATTATTTCACCTTTTGAGAGCAGAGGCCACATTTATAAGGACTCTTAATACATCAAACCAGTAGTTCTTTCCCTCCTTCCCAACACTCAGCATCCTTTGTCATGAATGAGTATGAAATGCAACCTGAATTCATGAAGCAGAATTCATGAAACAGGCCTGAGCCAGGTCAGGCAAAACAACATGGAATCAGTGGCTTAATGTTCTACTGTTGCTTATTCCAAGCCATTTCATCCATCTCTGCTCATTTCCCCATTGAAAAACATAGAGAATATTTCTCCATCCTTTCTCCTCTTTGACCCACTGTCACTCATCTCTCTAACTCTTAACACCTTCCAGTAACAAGGGATGTGCTCTCTGTTTTCCACTATACCATCCTTATTATAATGTTATTGATATAAGTCATCTCACTGCAGGTTTTATTTATCTATACATTGTTACACTAGTTTTTGCATAAATACTGCTGTTTATGGATACTAATAGTAAGACTGACTTTTCAGAATCCAGTCCACTATTACTCTTCTCTGAAATTAAAGTTTAGAAAAAAGAGCACATAATACCTTTGTGCCTTTAGCTTACAAATAATCCAATAAAACCTTTTGAAATAATAATAATAATTATTGCTAATAAGCCTGAACATATAAAATTTTTTCCCACTGTGACATGGTGTGTTTCTGTACAATAAAAAAATTACATTAAAAAAAACTCAACAAAAATATTTTTAATAGGAAAAACCTCCTAAAAAAAAAAACCCAACAAAAACTCCCCAATACATAGGTTAGCCACACTGAAGCCCTAAACCCATTGAAAAGATATATGTCCAGAAGCTTCAAGTTAAGGACTGAACCAAGTAATTGGAAATATTTTCACAGAGCAAAACACTGGCTAGTACTCTCCTGGGTGATGACTCTCTCTCTGTTGTGGAAAGTTCCTATCAGGTGTAGCACATTCAACTCACCAGAATTTTGGGGCTATGGATCTCACAGCAGCTAGAGGCTCTCATAGTCACTCGTGGAAGACTATGAGCATCCCCACTGGACATAGAAATCTTTGGTTTTCCAGGCTTCTAATGAGTGAGCTGTCTCTTCTGCAAAATCAGACTGGGATCATAATGGGAGAGAACTTTGCTAGATGTTGGAAAAGACTCATGGGACATCTGTGCTGTCAAATAATACAATGAGGGAGCAGTAAGATAACTTGCTCGTTATGCTTAGAGCTGGGAAAAGCAAAAAGGGAATTAAATGCAGTAAGGAACAAAAGAGAAGTTCAGTCACTTTTAGACTTGGAGAGTAAAAGTTTGTTAAATTGTTCAATATCTTCAGTTTGAATGATGCCTTGAGAGGCTACCTAGAACAGAGGCTATACAATGTTAAAGGAATAAAGTAGGTATTCATTAAAAGCCTTCAAAGGATACACCTTGGGCAGTACAAGAGTCTGGCTGAGGCTCCACACAAGATGTACACAAGAAGGACTCCAGGTCAGGGGTTTTCCCACATTTGTAAGTTTTGGTCCATTTACATATTTGGGTCAATTGTCCAATTCCAGCTCCAGGTTATGAAGTCTCATCCTCCCAGATTGCTCTCCTCAATTTGCTGCTGTTTACACTTTTCAGGCCTGAATCTGCAAAAGTGTCCTTGGTTCTCGGGTTGTAAAAGGATTGTTTTGTCTGACTGAGCTGTGAAGAGGACTTGCTAACACTGTATATGAAGTTCAGAGTCACACACTAAGGCAGTACAGAATCTGAAAAATGTGAAAGCTAACACTTCAGGCATCAGAAGGACTTGACACAACTCTTGCACTACCATCACAGCCACTGCTACAAATCAGTGTGTCATTTACATGGCAAGTTTCAGTACTGCTTTTTGCACCGGAAGCCACGAGCTGAATTTGCTGAAGCACAGCTTATACTTCAGAGGAAAATAGCTGGGTTTTTCAGGAAAACAGACTAATATTTACACAAAGGTGCTAAAGTTGGGAGGTTATTTGGTACATGGATTTTAGTGATGGGATAGAATACAAGGAGAAACCATTTTTAAAATTATACATGCAGTGATGAGGTATGGTTTGAAAGTGATTAGCTGGTAGAAGATTAATCACAACCATTATAAGGAGGTTTAATAATTCATGCTGGAGCTTAAATGTAATATTTGCACAAAGGAAGGCACTGAAGCTATAGCATGATTAACTTTCTTGATGTGTTTCAAAAGCCTTTTGAGGAGTTGAGTTGTTTCTACTAGATCCATAAGTCTTTGGAAATGCCCCAGAAACAAGGATGACTTCCTAGTTTGAAGCTTATCTTTTCACTAACTAATCACCTCATAAACCTTACAAAATCTCAGCAAATATAATTTTGTTTCAGGATATCTGGATGATTAGACAGGGTTTATTTTGGCAGGATTTTTTAAACATTATTATTGTTATTAGCCTGTTACATAAGCAGAAAACTTTGATATCAGGTGTCTATATAAGTTGTTACCAAAAGTTTGCTAAAATAAAAAAACTCCTTAACACCAATGTAACATTAGGAAGCAGGCATTCTTTCTTCAGCCAAATGCATGGGGGAATACCTCTTCCCAAATCTGTGCTTGCAGAATACAAGGAAGTTTCTGTTTATGTACAGTATTCTACATGTATGTTCATTGATTGTCCCAAGCTAAACATACGTACAATAATAAGTTCCCCGAAATCATGAATATTTCCCCTCCTTTTTATGCATGGGTTCTCTGTCCTGGAGATCTCTCTGGGGGTCTCTAATGATCATAGACCCCAGTGTTACAGCTGGCATCCTCTAGCTGGCAGGACACTGGGGCTTGTGAAATTCCAGATCTCCTTCTTTCACAATGGGCATTGTGCAGTTCCACAGGCTAGTGGTTTTGGAGAACATTGTGTTAGATCACCCAGTGCACCTAATTTATGATCTGGTAACATCCCTCCCTTTGAGGCTTGTTAAGCTTGTCTTCTTTGCAAGACTTCATAAGCCTCACTTTGCTTTTTTTTTACTAACATCATAAAGGTTCTTAAGGCAAGTATCATAAATACAATTATTATTATTATTATCGCAGGTATACTTTGAAAACGTCTAAACGTCTAAACCAGTTAGAGAAAATCCAAATTCATTATTTTTTAAATTTATGGTTGCTTTTTAATCCTGTCCTTAATGTTCTGCTAGATGAATCAACAGATTTTTATCCCATCTGACAATCCAATTTAGTAGTCACATTAGGAATGTGCACACAACTAGTATTGATGCTTAAATTCAATTCAAGTAGCCACATACTCCATGTTCATGCAACCGCAATAGGTCAAAAGCTAATCTGTTTTATAAAGTTGGACATGTGTTCCCAAATTTTTGTCAAATTGTTGACCAAAGCTCCCCATGGAACTGGATTTTCTGCAAAGGTTGGTGTTGGTAAACAAGCCGTTATAGAAATTACATTCTGTGATCCACCAAAATCTCGCACTAACTTTAAGACCACATTCCCCTTCTCAGAAATTGAGAATATTGTTTCTATTATTACAAATATCGAATTACGTATCATTTTCATCTAGATCCAATAAACATTATACCCCCAGAAATTATGTCTTATACCTAAACCAATAGGTTTTACATATACACATAAAAACTCCATGGTGTTAGTTGGTTTTGTTTCTGCTGTATTTAATGCGTTGTTGCTTTTGACCATGTGTGATGAACTCCTGGTTCAATTCCATCCACCTTGCGTGCAATGTAAGTTATCAGGGGAGCCTGATATGGTACTTCTGGATTGGTCCAAAACCTCTGGTTCTGAAGGAAACCATGTCTTGTTGTTGGAAAGGATGTACATGCAAGTGTAGTCTCAACCGTTTTTTGATAACAATGTACCTTTTAAAACTTAAAAGAGTCAATTTAAGCACTACTATATTAATTTCAGCAAGATTTTGAGGCTTCCCTTGCCTTGTTGCTGTGATATGGGAAAGCTTCTGACTATCTAGAAAAAGTACCAAAATATCAAAATGTGCCAGTCCCCATTCTGCCTGGGCAGTTCTGCAAAATCAACTTTCCAGTAGTCACCTGGTGAATTCCTAGGTTTTACTAGCCCTGGAGGCAGACATCTTATTTCCTTGAGATTATTCTGCAAAAAAAATTACTTATTTTTCAATAAGCAAAATAATACATTTTTTAACTGATCTATTAATTTCAGTAATCTTCATGCTTTCTATATTCCTTTGTAAATGAGTTTCTCAATTCTGTACTTATTAATGTGATTCCTGATATTTTGGTTTTGCTGTCTTATATGTTACTTTGCAGGTACAATTACTTGCCCACATTAGTTTACCAATCACCTGCTGGAATTTTCTGTTGTTTTCAGTGATGGGGGTAACTGCCTGTCCTGGTTTGGTTTTTGTTCTAGGATATTCAACTATTTGTTAGGTATTAGCACAAGGACATATTTTCCAGCAAACTCTTTAGCTGTTTGGTCAGCTGATCGATTCCTTGTATTATCTGGGGAGTCCCAAAACAGATGGGCTTTATAAGGGCATTACAGCCACTTTTAGTTTTTTCACTCTCTTTAGCAGTTGACTGATTTCTTTGGGCTTAATAGAAGAACTCTGTGCTGAAAAAATTGTCTTTTCTTTCATATGGCTTCACGGGGAGGTATTATTCCAAAAACATACTTTAAATCAGTTCATACGTTTGCCTTTTATTCTTTCAGTGATTTCTAGGTAAGGTCATTAATTCTGCTTTTGGTGCTGATGTGTTAAAAAATAAAGCCTGAACTTCTGTTACGGGGCTGAGGTTCCACTGGGCACCACTGAGGTGCCCAGTTCTGGGTTCTGGATGGGATTGCTCTTGAAATCCAGTCTGCCAGAACACACTTCTTCAGTGGCTACCAAGCACTCATAGCACAAATGTCTCTGGGCTTTTTCTGAAGCCTGGAAAAAACGTGGCTTGGGTTTAAAGTAGTGGTTGCCTGAGGCTCAACACTGTCCTGCTCCAACTGAGCAACCTGGTATTTCAGTATCCTACTGACAATATTCAATATCCTTCTTTTTGTTCCAAACCATCTATTACCATGTGGGGTACACATCAGTTTTTGTGTTTCTCTGCAGCTACCACTGCTCTCAGGTATCCAGGTCATCCTTCACTTGCATTGTCCAATTGTTTGCTTCCATGACCCCAAACACTGGCCAATACTCCTAGCGCCAGGTGTATTCTTTCATGCACAAATAACTCAGATGGTTTGGTTAAAATGTGAGAGTCTCAGTGCAGGGATTGTCATTAGGTTTATTTAATGACTTTTTGAGCCCTCTGACTCTTAGAAAACCACACCAAATATTTTCAGCAGAGAAACATACAAGGGTTTTTCCAGTACCCAGTAATTGTTGTGATATGAGATGTTGATTTAAGTGTCTTCTTCCTCCTCTCTGTTTTTCCTCATTAAGAGGTTTTTTAAGAGGCAACAGAAATGGTGAGGAATGGCCTGGGCATGACTAAACACGTTTGGTGGGTACCACCCTCAGCTGATTTTAAATAACAGTTTTTTACTTTTGTTATTTTTAAGTAGGAGTTTGTCCTAATTTTGCCACTCTGAGCTGATTTTATATAGCAGTTTGCCTGTACACCTCAAAAAACTTTCAGGAGTCAGTTTTGGAGCATGGCATTCTGCAAACATAGACATGTACATACACAAAACAGAGATGAGTGAATATGATAATTATCCAGACTTTTGTGCATTTCCTACTGAATTTTCTGTAAGCATGAAAATAGTTTATGTTCTGCTGAAAAAAATGACATTCCTAAAAGGGTTTCTAACCCTTGCAGTTGCATACAGCAGATCTTGTTGGAGGGGCTGTTTGCTTGTTATGATAAATGGAGACTGAAGTAATATCTAGCAACAACTGTTGAGCTTTTTGGAGCTGGTGTTGCAAACACAAGTATTGCCATGTGCATTTTACTGGAAAAATATAGAGAGGAATCTTACAAGTCTTGAAAACCAAAGCTCTAATTAAAGTGTACCTAAAATATTCAGCACGAAAGCTATGGAAGGTGTTATTTCCCAGCACCTTTTTTTGTTAAGCCCAGATAAAGGTACAACAGCTTCCACACTAAGTTAATTTGAGATGCTGGTTAGCAGCTGTAATAACCTGTAAGGAAGATAGCATTGTTATTTCTGCTGTGGTTTTGATTTACAAAGAAAAAGATGTAATTCAGAGGGCAGGTACTATAACATATGTACACGTTTTTGTCCAAAAGGAACCTGTAAAATTTTTCACTGTGTACATCACTTTTCAACAGCTGTTCTTAGAAGAACATGGAGGGCACGATTCTGTGGCGCCTTCCTGTATACCTCAACTGTCTCCAAGATGACCCTAATTGTCTCCCATAGCTAATCCAGTTAACACCATGTGAAATCCCTTAGGGGACCACACTTGGCAGCTATCCTTTGTATGAATGGAATGGAGCTGGTGCCAGACAAAGTACACCACTGTGGAGTGGCAGGATGAAGAAGAGAGGAAGGGTGTTTAAAGAACCTAGTTCCCCCATGGCGTGTATTAGATTCTTTTTTTTCATCTTTCCATGCCATGGGAGAAGATACCACATCATGGAAATTTGGGTTTCTTTTTTCTTTTTCAATGATCCTACCTGTACTTGCCCTAGGACGGCTTATTCTGCTTTTGAAAATGTATATTTCTAAGTTAAAACAAATGGTTCAGTAAGAGAAAGAGGTCAAAGCTATTATTATAATAAGATTTTTCCTCAGAGAGACTTCTTATCTAAAAGAATAGGCTGACAAACACCAGGTTCATTTAGCTTCTAGTTTCACTTTCTCTTTTTTTTCACTCAATTTTTTACCTACTTTATTTCCTTTTTTAATCCCACAACTTTATCTGCTTTCCTGTAGCAAAACATTTTTTTGAAAATTGCATATATACTTTTTTCATAATGAGCATGACATAGATCAATACTGAGTTAAGGTTTGATTCTGAAAAAAAAAAGTAACTTGGGAAAAACAAGCAAACAAACAAACAAAAAAAAAAAACAGGAAAAAAAGAAGTGAAGCATGTCC